>JAFMOC010000348.1:75000-117500 GCA_019802505.1 Corydoras sp. C115 | reverse complement strand
GAAAACACTCTCTTCTGAGGGACTTTATTAGGGTCCTAATCTAGTGACTGAGAGATAATGTAAGATGTACTGAAATTATGTAGTGCATCCATCTATCCATCCATCCATCCATTATAGTGTTTAACAGCATCTCATCTTATCTTCCACTTTATCCTCTACTAGGGTCACGGGGGACGGGGGAAGGGGTCCCTATGCCCATCCAGGGGAGAATGTTTCGGGCGCTGGGCAGATACACCCAGGATGGATCGCCAATCCATCTCTATGCACACAATCACACACACAAACACACTCTATATGGGGCAATTTGGAGCATTCTGATCCACTGTGGGAGGAAACCAGAGAACCCGGAGGAAACCCACGCGGACACGGGGAGAACATGGAAACTCCACCAGATTGGGATTCGAACTAAGAATCCCCAGCACAGCGAGGCGAACGTACTATATGTTGTGCATATCTCACTAAAATCTCACTTTATATCTCCTAAAGTGTGAATTAGCTTTTCTAATAGAGTACTATTACTATAGCTCCATATAAAAAAAATAAGAAAGTACACATATAGAAGAAAATGATGCAGCTGCCACTTGTTTAGAGAACAATATGATTCTGAATTGATGGAGATTTAATAATTAAAAATCTCTTTATAACACTGGATGGCGCCAGAACATTTATAACATCCAACTGTGTTTCATTGCATATAATCTCACCTGCCACTTTATTACAGAGATCCACCTTTGTTTGTACAACTATTGTGAACACTTTGTTAGTTCATTATATTGTGTTGTCTTTCATCTATGACCACCAAATTATCTGGGTAATGAATAATCATCCATGCTGCAGTGGTATTGATGTGGTGGTATTTTAGTGTGTGTTGCGCTGGATCGGACACAGCAGTGCTACTGGAATCTTTATGTTTTGTGCTGTGCCTGATCTACTCATGGTAGTACAGTACACAACACCACCACCACCATATCAATGTCATTGCTGAGAATGATCCACCACCCACATACTTGATCTCTGGTGGCCCTGACAATAATAAAGCAGACGTAAGGGAAACCAACACAGTATGTGAAGAAAGATCTGTAATTGTAGAACTTTAATTAGTGAGTGTAAAAATGTTCACCTAATAAAATGGCCAGTGATTTCGATGCAGTTGTTAATCCTTTGTTTCAATGACACAGCACCTTACTCTATTCATAAATGCTAAATGCTAAACAGCTATGTTTAATATATTTCTGTTTTAAAAAGGTGTCTGAAGTAGTTGATGACATTTTACACATTGATTTCCTGTTTCCTTGGCAGTCTTGGAATGTGTGTAAGGATTTTCCCCGACAAGACCTTTGGTTGAGCTGACTTTGGACTCACTTGGCTCAGATTATGCAACTTGAACTTCACTGTTAAAAGCAAGTGCATACTGTTATTAAAAAACAACTACTTCCTTCTTTAATTCCTTTGCTATTATATGTATTTATCAGAACCTAAATAACAATAGTGTGATTCTCACCAACAGCTTTTATTAAATTGCATTAGGAGGCAAAAAGCACAGATTTTAATGTGTTGTCATGTGTTCTAAAAAAGCACAAACCAAGCACCAGGTAGTAAAGGAAATAATGAATTAAATATACAATAATTTCTACCTGGCGGCACGGTGGCTTAGTGGTTAGCACATTCGCCTCTCAGCACTAGGGATTCTCAGTTCGAATCCCCATCTGGGTGGAGTTTCCATGTTCTCCCCGTGTCCGTTGTGGGTTTCCTTCGGGTTCTCCAGTTTCCTCCCACAGTCCAAAAACATGGAACAAGTCAATTGAGTTCTCCAAACTGCCCCATATAGAGTGTGTATGCGTGCGTGTCTGTGTGAGTGAGTGTGTGCCCAGTGATAGATTGGCGCCCTGTCCTGGGTATATAAGCCCAGCGCCCGAAACGTTCTCCCCTGGATGGGCATGGGGAACCCCACCGCGACCCTAATAGAGGACAAAGAGGAAGATAATGAATGAATGAATGAATGAATGAATAATTTAAACCTTGCTTCAAAATCTGTATCCAAACTCTCATTTGTTGAAATGTTGTCAGTTCGATGTAGAGCAGGTCAACAACCAAATTTATTCATCCCTAGGGTTAGTTTAGTATGGTGGGTTTGTCTGGAGTACATGGCTTTGGAATGTAAAAGGGAACTGAATATTTCAAATAAAAATAACACAGACATGGGGAAAACATGCAAATTTAACAAAAATCGATATGGGTCACCTGCTTATAAACAAATAAATGGAAACTACTCTGAAATGCAAACACAATATATAAAATATAGCTTGATGATGACGTGAGTAATTTTGTGCATGTCACTGACAATTAGCAATTAATTATTAGATTGAATTAAACATGGGGCGGCACAGTGGTTTAATGGTTAGCATGTTCTTCTCTCAGTGCTAGGGATTCCCGTTACGAATCCCCATCAGGGTGGAGTTTCCATGTTCTCCCCGTGTCTGCGTGGGTTTCCTCCGGATTCTCCAGTTTCCTCCCACAGTCCAAAAACAAGGAACAAGTCAATTGAATTCTCAAAATTGCCCCATATAGAGGGTGTTTGAGTGAGTGAGTGTGTGCCCAGTGATAGATTCTCCCCTGGATGGGCATGCGGAACCCCCCTATGACCCTAGTAGAGGATAAAGCGAAAGATAATGGATGAATGGATTAGATTAAACATGTCATATACAGTACAAAAAGTAATATATATAGTAATGCATAAACTGTTATAAGATGTATACAGTAATATATATGGGTTATAGGATAAATACACATATAAACATATCAATATACATATTTAATATACACACATATATTATTATTATTATTATTATTATTATTATTATTATTAACATTTTAATTTGAAAAAATTACTAAATACTCATTCATTCATTCATTATCTCCAGCTTTATCCTCTATTAGGGTCGCGGTGGGGTTCCCCATGCCCATCCAGGGGAAAACATTTTGGGCGCTGGGCAGATAGACCCAGGACAAGGCGTCAATCCATCGCTGGGCACACACACACTCACTCACACAAACACACTCTATATGGGGCAATTTGGAGAATTCAATTGACTTGATCCATGTTTTTGGACTGTGGGAGGAAACCGGAGAACCCGGAGGAAACCCACGCGGACACGGGGAGAACACTAAGCCACCGTGCCGCCCAGTGACTAAATACTGAAAATAAAAATAATAAGTTATTATAAAAGTTCTTAAAGATTGGTTTTAAAATAATGTTAATGAATGCATAAGCTGACACCTTCTTATAAATTACAACCAGTGTTGTAAATAAACTACCAGTGTTTTTTATACTGGTCCTATTTCACCAACACAACAATAATTAACAGTTTAATTAAAGTCCTTCTGATACATAGTGATAACATAAGTACTCCGAGTGCAGTATCATTAAATAAGGTTGAAGATAAGGAAATTTGAGGTGGCACGGTGGCTTAGTGGTTAGCACGTTCGCCTCTTAGCACTAGGGATTCCCGGTTAGAATCCCCATCTGGGTGGAGTTTCCATGTTCTCCCCGTGTCTGCGTGGGTTTCCTCCGGGTTCTCCGGTTTCCTCCCACAGTCCAAAAACATGGATCAAGTCAATTGAATTATCCAAATTGCCCCATATAGAGTGTGTCTGTGTGAGTGAGTGTGTGTCCAGTGATGGATTGGCGCCCTGTCCTGGGTCTATCTGCCCAGCGCCCGAGACGTTCTCCCCTGGATGGGCATGGGGAACCCCACCGCGACCCTAATAGAGGATAAAGCGGGAGATAATGAATGAATAAGGAAATTTGAAAAAAACTGAAAAGATAGACAAACACAATGTGGCATAAGACTTCAGCACGACTTGAACAAATTAAAGTCATAGAAACTGCAGGGTACCCGGTCAAGAGGGCTCCCAGGATTGTCAGTATTTCAATGCCACATGATATATTAACAGTAAGCTAAGAGAAATGCTGAAATGACATCACTAACTCTTCTAGCTCACCAGCTCAGACCTTTATCTACAGGGATTAATTCAACACTGGAGTCATCACAGTTGGGTGTGCTTATTCTTAAGATGCACCAAAAACTACAACCAGGAAAACAGAGCCACACCATCAGGCAGATAAGTGCACAACCTGTACCTGTTTGAAGCGTGAGAGAATCCAATCGTTTTATTATACTGTATATTTGCAATTACACTGGTACCTGAATTATTAATATTGGATTATACCACAGATGCTTCTATTTCTGTCGTATAGATTAACACTACTAATAAAAAAAAAAAAACACTACTTTTCTTTTAAGACCCATATCAAATAGATAACAACATGCCATTTAGACCTTAACATACGTCAGAGATTTAGTAGATAACTGTGTTGTGTTTCTGTTTTTCCCAGGCTCATACAACATGGTCAAAGTTCTGTTTTTGTTCAAGAAACAGTCGAGTCTATTACAGTAAATCTGTGCAGTGTTGAAAGAACAATGGGAAAGTTGCCATTTTAGGAAAAACTAGATGACTGTATCTAATTAAACCATGACAAGGACTATTTATAACATTGATGCTGTGAAGAGCATGTTACTTTAATTCATGTGAAAGTGAGAGCCTATTTTAATCCTATAACATTATGATGTGTAATTATCCTTTGATTACAAAGATGTTATGGATTATAAAGATGATTATTACTGGCAAGAATAACTACAGCTTAGAGAAGAACATTATTCAAACAGATATACAGTATATCCACAGATATACTGTATACACACATACACACACACATATATATATATATATATATATAGAGAGAGAGAGAGAGAGAGAGAGAGAGAGAGAGAGAGAGAGAGAGAGAAACTGATAATTCTGATAAACTGGAGGGTGAAAGTGTCTTTCATTTACAAATATCCAGAATTTCACTTTTGTTTTTTTACATCTTGCAACAAACTTGAAAACAACAAAACAATGTGATTATCTGTTTTTGTTGACTTCAACACTCTTCTAACTTGTTTGTTCACAATTCCTGTAACCTTCAACCTAGGCAAAAAGTGAAAGTAAACTAACAATGCTATTTTAATTTCAGAGTTGCGGTTGATGGTTATCAAAGGACACAAAGTTATGTGTACAAACTATTTAAGACGATTTCATATTAATAGGCAAAGACTGTATCTTGATTTAAGAAATACCCCACATTAATATTCCATATGCATCGGAACTAATTCTACATTTAATTGAATTCTACATTGGATAGTTAGTAAACCATGTTTACAAAAGCACCAACTTATGTTTTTCCACATTAAGCAGGACACTGTATGTGGAAATAACCTAGGTATGTGGATTTTCAGTGTTTTTTGCAGCTTTGATCCTTGGTTCTGAAGGTGCTGTGTCTTTTTATATAGAGGTCGGGTTTAACCGTTAATGGTTAGTTTTTTATGGGATATTCCAAACAACTTCCACAACGATGATGACAATGTGTTTAAGCTACTTGATTATTATGGTACTTTTCACAGCTATATTCCAAATCTATGAATGTCACCAAGTGTAAGGGAATTTACTGTGCAAAAGATTATCAACTTTTTGAAATGTCATCAGCATAGAAAACAAAACACATTCCATGCACAAGTACCATCCACCATTTCCGTTTGGATATGACCACTGACTTTAGATTTTGCAAATGTAGAGCTCTGGTTTCTATCTCACTTATGTATTCAGTATTAGAGTGTCATACACATAATGTCACACCAAAACCAAACGCAATGGAAAACGAGAACATTGAGATTCATACTTTCTCATGTCTAGTTTCATGGGAACCAGTTTGAAGGGTCGTGGGGGTTCCCCATGTCATTCCAAGGGAGAATTTTTTTAGGAACTTGACACCCAGTACAGGGTGCCAATCCATCGCTGGGCACACATTCACTTTATACAGAGACTTACTAAATAGGGGCAGATTTGATTGGAGAAATTTAGAGAAGCCAATTCACTTTGGAACCCATGTTTTTGGACTGTGGAAGGAAACCCACACACACAAAAAAAAACATGGAAACACCAACAAGATCTGAATTTAATCCTGGATCCCTAGCACTGAAAGGAGAATATGCTAACTACTAAGCCACTGTGCCACCCCAAATATATGCATTATGGGTTCCTTTACTGATATAACCCTTCTATTCATCCACATTTTTGACAGACTCATACGTACACCCGCAGAGGATCATTTAGTGTCTCTGGTTTACATCCTGTTGCCAATAACAGGAACTACAACTAAAAAAGGGATCCATCCTATTTGGTAAACCAATGAAATTGGAGAAGGATATAGATTATATTTTATGAGATCAGCTGGATGGTTAATCAGAGCTCAGAGAATTAGTCTTATCCTGTAGCAATGAGAGTTTAGGGTCTTGTTAAAGGTGGACTTAGGGTTTGAACCATCAACCTTCAGACTAATAGAGGCCAATACTGACGCTGAGCTAACATGCCAAGTCTAACAACCTGAAAAATTGACAATGACATTTACTCAGAATATTTTTATGTAGAATCTATTAGGTCCTGCCTTTCCTTATCAGGATTACGAGAAATGATTGCGCCTACCTCAGCACTTCCTAAGCAAAAGGGAAGGAAACACCCTTGACAGGTCGATGGTTCATTACAGAGCAGAAAGACATGCATACACACACACACACAAACACACACACACACACACACTTTCATCTAGGTACAATATGATTTATAAAATGTGCTTAATAGTCCGTACTTTGTAAGAAAACCAGACAATGGAAAGATACACATAACTCAGGGTGGCACGGCTTTAGTGGTTAGCATGTTCTCCTCTCAGCACTAGGGATTCCCGGTTTGAATCCAAATCTGGATGGAGTTTCCATATTGTTGCCGTGTCCGCGTGGGTTTCCTCCGGGTTCTCCGGTTTCCTTCTACAGTCCAAAAACATGGATCAAGGTGAATTGCCCCGGTTCAAATCCCAATCTGGGTGGAGTTTCCATGTCCTCCCCGTGCCTGCGTGGGTTTCCACTGGGTTTCTCCCACAGTCCAAAAACATGGTTTAAGGTGAATTGAATTCTCCAAATTGCCCTCATATAGAGTGTTTTTGAGTGAGTGAGTGTGTGCCCAGCGATAGATTGGCATCCTGTCCTGGGTATATCTGCCCAGCGCCCGAGATATCTCCCCTGGATGGGCATGGGGAACCCCCCGCGAATATATGATATTTATAATGAATAAATGAATGAATGGTCAAAGGTATCATGCTGCACATGACGTTTCCCTGAAATGAGAGATGGAAGGTATTCATCTAAGGAGTGTGAAAGCCACTCAACCTGTTCCCACAGAACCAAGCATAAACACTAGTGGTGATTAAAACCACAAACCAGTTCCTGAGGCTGCTTTAACATAAACAACTGACATTGTGTTATTTATTAAATAAACTGAATTTTTTTTTTGCCTTTTGAGATGAATACTCAATAAAATATACATAACTTTATAACAATAACGGTTAACCAGTCTGACTATTTTCTACCAAGCTGGTACAGCCACATCCATGAGTAATTAAATGTAATGTTTTAAAAATACTTTTTAGGACCTGAGAGTACCACATTTGTTATTTTGCTTTACTGGGATATTCCAGTGTTTAAATTGTGATTCTACAAAGAAGCACTTAATGTCATACGTCCTAGGGGAAGTTTGGAAAGGTGTAGGTGATGGCGGCATGGTGGCTTAGTGGTTAGCACGTTCACCTTTCAGCACTGGGGATCCAAGTTTGAATCACAATCTGGGTAGAGTTTCTATGTTCTTCCTGTGGTTTTGTAGGTTTTCTCTGGTTTCCTCTCACAGTCCAAAACATAGACTCAAGGTTACATAAATGCATTAAATTGCCCCATATAGTGTGTGTTTCTGTATGAGCCCAGCGATAGATTGGCACACTGTCCTGGTTTTATCTACCCAACACCCAAATGGAATCGTTCTCCGACCGTGACCCTAGTAGAGGATATAGTGGAAGATGATGAATGCATAAAGGTGTAGGATGAAGGTGTAGATGATGTGTAACTGTCCCATCCCATCCATTCATCCATCCATTATCTTCCG
Source organism: Corydoras sp. C115 (assembly GCA_019802505.1). Taxonomy (NCBI): domain Eukaryota; kingdom Metazoa; phylum Chordata; class Actinopteri; order Siluriformes; family Callichthyidae; genus Corydoras; species Corydoras sp. C115. The sequence continues at coordinate 109,418 of JAFMOC010000348.1, read as the reverse complement.
CTTTATCCTCTATTAGGGTCGCAGGTGGGTTCCATCCAGGGGAGAACGTTTTGGGTGCTGGGCAGATACACCCAGAACAGGACGCCAATCTATCGCTGGGCACACACTCACTCACACAAACACACTCTATATGGGACAATTTGGAGAATTCAATTCACCTTGATCCATGGTTTTGGACTGTGGGCGGAAACGGGAGAACCTGGAGGAAACCCACAACGGACATGGAATCCATAGCGCTGAGAGGCAAACGTGCTAACCACTAAGCCACCATGCTGCCCGTGTCCCGTGTCCATCCCATTTCCCAAATTTATCAAATAAAATTCTAAGGGTATGGAGCAAAGGTCATGTTTACTGTATATCTTTATAGTAACCTTGATAAGTTAAAAAATCTGTTAAATGTTATCAGCCATATTCTTATAGCAACTGTCTGTCTTTTGTATAAATGAATATTGTTCACCGTATATAATAATAATAATAATAATAATAATAATAATAATAATAATAATAATAATAATAAATAAATAACTTTGTAAATGTCATATTGTCTGCTTATGTAATCTTATTAATTAACATGCTATGCTTGCATCTTTTAACGAAAAAGGTTTTGTGTTAATTAATTGTTTTGATACTACTACCACTTTTCTGGGTAAAAATAAGGACTTCTTAAATATAAAGTTTGGAGTGGATTAAATAAGACTTATAGGGTGCAAGGACATCTGAATGTTGAAAGCTTCAGTGAAATTCCCAAATGGCCAGAGAAGAACAAGGTTCAGGTATTAAATTAGGTAAAATGGAGAAGCAACCATAATGCCAGAAGGATTTAAGAGTAGGGCAAGATTAAAACACCTGCTGCAGTGGTCAGTACCAGGTACAAGAACAGAATGAGGGCTAGAAGACAAAATAAAACTCATGTTAAATAATTCAGAAAAGAAGAGGAATTTAAATACTTTGTTGCAAAAATTTACAAAATGTTTTAAAATGTACAAAATTTACAAACAGATCTTAATTGTTTCGGACTTAAATAAGTACTTTCTGAATGTGAGTTTTATTTTCCAAATCAAAGATTTAAAAATGATTTATATTGGTGTATGTATCTTTTAATAATTTAGTCAAAAACAAAGTGATAGCAAATAAGTAAATTGGTCACTTTTCAAAAACTAATAACACATTTACTTATTTTATTAATAAGTTTGCCTTAATGTTTGTACAATGTTAACCTTTACATACAGATAAAACATTAATCCATCATGCTATATTCAGTGTGCATTATTTTAATCTATGCATGTAGACATAAAGTTTACTGTGTAATGGTCGCAAAAATATAAAAAAATAATAATAATAAGTAAGTAAGTAAATAAATAAATGTACATAGTGTATCCAGTTTAATTCAGTGATGACATAGAGGTGAAAGTTTCTTTCAAATCAACCAGATCTTAATTACAACATGTCTGAATGAAGAATCGACATCTCATTAGTGAGATGACAGAGGCTAAGACTCTAATTGGACAAATTGCTAAAACTCTGGCCTTGCTCACCCTGTAGGGCTCCTGTGGTGGACAGTCAATGGGTCACAATGGGCTGTAGAACACAACAAAACTAAGGTAGAGCAAGTATTGAAATATACGGGATGAGACAAATCTTCTCTTCCATCTTCTTCCATCTACTGCTTACTTAATTCTTCAATAATTTGTATGGAGTATGTAACCAAAATGTGACCAAAATCTAAAAGTCTCATCATCAGTAGTTTAATATGTGTAAAGGGCAAAAACAATATGCCAGAAATGTTTATAGGAATGTAGATTTTGCAAGAGAATTATTTTTTATATTTTAATACTTTTTCAAATCAATCTATACACAATTAAGTGCATTACTGTTCCTTTGCTGCTGTCAACAATATGAGTTTAAGTAAATGTGGAATAATAATAATAATAATAATAATAATAATAATAATAATACATTTTATTTGTAATGCCCTTTACATTTCAATGAGACTTCAAGTGCTTAATATATAAATAAAAGAACAAATTAAGTTGATAATAGGTTGATAAATAAAAATGCCCTAAAAAGTTTTTTAAAAATGTAAAACTTAAAGAAATAAGAATAAAAAAGAAAAAGAAGTAATACAGTTATGGAGGGTTATCCTATTATCAGTTTAACTGAGTAACAAGTGAAGTCATCAAAACTGCATAATTGCCGGGCATGATTGCATTGCGAGTATTTTACCATTTACTGTCCATGTTGTTATGAAAACATTCAGGGAGTCAGGGGAAATTTTGGTGTGTAAAGGTCAAGCTTGGAAACCAACGCTGAATGTATGTGACTATTAAGCTCTCATGATGGATAAAGCAACATGGGCTTGAGAGTACTTTTAGTAAATCATTGTCACGTAACTAATGTGCAATCTAATGCTGCATCAAGAAATGCAACCCGGAATCGTATTTTTACATTTTATGTATTTTAACCTTTGCCAGAAATGCCAGCAAATTCTCTTTTCTAAAACACAGCAGAAACATGTTCAGTGGTCAGACGAGTCCACATTTCAGCTTGTATTTGGGACATATTGGTTTGTATTTGGGACATATTGGTTTGTATTTGGGACATATTGGCTTGTATTTGGGCCTATGGTAAAGGAACCAGCCTTGCAACCTGAAGGTCCCCAGTTTGATTCCCGGTCCCACCAGGTTCTATGGCTGAAGTGCCCTTGGGCAAAGCACCTAAACCCAATTTCACACAATGAATAATAGGAATATTGGCTGAATTAGCATCAGTATGTTTTAATCCTTGAATTATTATAAGGCTTTATTCACACCTCTTACTGGCAAAGATAGTCTATTGTTTGACAGGAGTTTCCAGTCTACGAACCAAGCAATGCCAAGAAAATCCCACAACGTCTGTCAAATAAAACCTGCTTTTTTGTGTTACTGCACAAAAAGTATTAAAGTATAAAGTATCAGATGTCAGCCATGGCCAAGCCTGAACAGAATATACTATAGGCATGTTGCCCAGATGCACACTATTTGTAAATTATATATTATATTATATGTATATGTGTGTATGTGTGTGTAAATACATGGACTTAGGAGAAAGATTTGTTCCATAATGCACTTCACAGCTGCATCAAGAATTTGATTTAATAAGTAGCACATGGTATGATTATTTTTTTAAGTTGTTAAGACTATTATAGTATAGATATAATAAACATATTTAATCACGTGTGGATACTATCTTTTCATTAACTTTCACCTTACAATAATTTGACTGTAGGTGTTCTTAGTTAAGTAAACAGGTGAGATACATTGTGGTACTAAAACCAGTGTTTCTAGTTTGGGTTCTAACCTGAACCTGAAGGTCGGCTGAAAAGTCAAACCAAACCAAATGGTAACTTTGTCGCCCCCTGGCGAAAAAGGAGATGTATGCAACGTTTAAAGGCACATTCATTAATATAAAATCAGAACGATGCATATTTATGCATCATCACTGATGCCTCTAGAGATGTTTTGCAGGTTAGTTACAAGATTTAAGGTTATTTTATGTATAAAGTCCCCATGTTCCGTAAAAGCATTACTCCTGCATATATTGTCCAGAGAAATATCTTTAAAAGTTGGTCATGGAGGACAAAAACTATTAAAAAAATGAAGCCATAGCACAAAGGAGCTTGCCCCAGTTTTTGTTTTGATATATATATTCCAATGACAAAAAATTAAAAACTTGACTTCCTGTTATTTTCCCGAGCGGCAGGTGTGTTATCAGAATCTCAGTTCAGCTTGATAATGGGAGGGTGGAGAACTGAGGAAACATGGTGTTCTCTGGGTTTTCCTCACAGCCAACAAACAAGGTTTTCCGGTTGTGAGTAAATAGAATTTCCAATAGTTAACTGGCTGGTTGGTTTATTAGGGTTGGTCATTGTGAATCAGCACAATGCATCTGATTTTTATTGGTCTGTTTGATCCACGTTACTGCTAATGTATTAAGTTTACACACAAAAAAAACACTACGTTTTAAATTTTATTATATTAAATAATATTAGGCAGCACGGTGGCTTAGTGGTTAGCACGTTCGCCTCTCAGTGCTAGGGATTCCCGGTTCGAATCCCAATCTGGGTGGAGTTTCCATGTTCTCCCCGTGTCTGCGTGGGTTTCCTCCAGTTTCCTACCACAGTCCAAAAACATGGATCAAGTCAATTGAATTCTCAAAAAAATTGCCCCAAATAGAGTGTGTCTGTGTGAGTGAGTGTGTTTCCAGCGATGGATTGGCGCCCTGTCCTGGGTCTATCTGCCCAGCGCCTGAAACGTTCTCCCCTGGATGGGCATGGGGAACCCCCCCCCCCCCCCCCCCCCCCCCCCCCCCGCGACCCTGATAGAGGATAAAGCGGGAGATAATGAATGAATGAATATTAGGCGGCACGGTGGCTTAGTGGTTAGCATGTTCTCCTCTCAGCACTAGGGATTCCCGGTTCGAGTTTCCATGTTCTCCCCGTGTCCGTGTGGGTTTCCTCCGGTTTCCTCCCACAGTCCAAAAACATGGATTAAGTCTATTGAGTTCTCCAAATTGCCCCATTAAGAGTGTGTGAGTGAGTGTGTGCCCAGCGATAGGTTGGCGCCCTGTCCTGGGTGTATCTGCCCAGCGCCCGAAATGTTCTCCCCTGGATGGGCATGGGGAACCCACCGCGACCCTACTAGAGGATAAAGCAGGAGATAATGGATGGATAGATAAATAATATTATATTTAGAATAATAATGCAATAAGAATGAAATAAAATTGAAAAAAGGGCTAACGCTGCCAAAATGTTGAATATCGGATGGTGAAATAAGTCCTGTGACTGCAGGATGTATTTAAAAATGCTTTCACTTTTAGTTTTGGGTTGTACCTGTCACCTTCCTCTGTCATTGTTATCTCTGACTTGCAATGCTGGCCTGTCTGACCCCAACAATGACTCAGTGCCATAGGCAATAAATACTTGAATGTAATTTCTCAGAAGGTGCGTTACTTGTAGTAAATTTCTACACAATAACATTAATACAAACGTAGTTCCAGTTTCTGGTTGACTGGATAAACCGTTTCTTCATCTTGTATTGTAATTAGCGTTACAATACAATAGGAAAAGATAAAGTATAGTTTCTGAAATGTGCAGTTTAGATGTTGATAACCTTCTGATCCTCCTTTATAGATCCCCGGGGGGAATAAAAAAAGTATTCTGATTCTGATAATTCAGTCGTAGTAGTTTGGAAAATATTGCTATGAGGTTAGTCGTTAAATTAATATAATTAATTTAACATAATTATATTTAAATAAGGGCGGCACGGTGGCTTAGTGGTTTGCACGTTCTCCTCTCAGCGCTAGAGATTCCAGGTTCGAATCCCAATCTGGGTGGAGTTTCCATGTTCTCCCCGTGTCCGCGTGGGTTTCCTCCGGGTTCTCCGGTTTCCTCCCACAGTGCAAAAAATTGGATCAAGGTCAATTGAATTCTCCAAATTGCCCCATATTATTTTTTTTTGTTTGTGTGTGTGTCTGTGTGAGTGAGTGTGTGCCCAGTGATAGATTGGCGCCCTGTCCTGGGTGTATTTGCCCAGCGCCCAAGACATTCTCCCCTGGATGGGCATGGGGAACCTCCCCGCGACCCTAATAGAGGATAAAGCGGAAGATAATGGATAGATAAATAAATAAGATTTAAAAATATATATAATTATTACAGGAGACACTGCTTGATTACAACAATCACTCTAGAGTAAAGGACCTTTGAGAGGTCATAGGGTGAAACCTTCGTAGGAATGTGGTTAAAGAACCTGCCTTGCGACTTGAAGGTACCAGGTTCGATTCCCTGTCCCACCAAGTACTATGGCTGAAGTGCTCTTGGACAAGACACCTAACCCCAATTGCTCTCCAAGTGCCATGTACAAGGCTGCCCACCGCTCTGGGCATGTGTGCTCCATTCAATTAGCTCCTGTCTGTATGTGTGTGTTTCACTGCACAGATGGATTAAATGTGGAGGACTAAAACAGTAGACAAAATAGATCACTCACTCACTCAATAAAGACCCACATTGGTAACTTTAGTGGACATTCCCCCAACTTTCAGATTAATAGCCAAACTGAGCTACCACGTCCTCATGTCACCATTCCCTCCTCCCCCTCCCCCCCACCGGTTTCCTTTCTCAGGCATTAAAGTGCAGTTCTAGATAAGCAGAAGATAAGAGAAACTTGCTAATTAGTGTTGTTTCCTTCATTCCATTTGGGGTATTTCTTTGGTTATTTTAAGATTAGTCAATGATACGAATAGTGTTTGTCTAAAATGGGCAAGTCAAAACAAAACCAATTTAACAAAATAACAAAACATTGTTTTGATTCTTCCGTTGATGATGTGTGATGAAGTATAGGCCATGCATGTATTCCTGTTTTACAACAGCAGCCATGCTTTGCTGCACGTTGTGCACCACAGCTATAAACTATAAGACTGCATCTCATTTTTAACCCACGTTTGCAGTTTGATTTATAAACCTAATGATTTAAGTCCATTAACACCCACACATTCTTATACAGTTAGTATTTATTTATTTGAATTATTAAACTGTAGAGGAGGGGTGGACTTACGAGGCCTCTAAAAAAAGGCACATTTAATGTTTTCTGAGATTTTATCTTTTAACTGAAAAAAGAAAATATTCATAAAAATTGAAAGTCATTTTAAAAGTTATTATACTGTGTATCTTAACTTATTAGTTTATATAAATATCTTCCGCTTTATCCTCTATTAGTCGCAGTGGGGTTCCCCATGCCCATCCAGGGGAGAACGTTTCGGGCACAGGGCAGATACACCCAGGACAGGGCGCCAATCTATCGCTGGGCACACACTCACACACACAAACACACTCTATAGGGGGCAATTTGGAGAACTCAATTGACTTGATCCATGTTTTTGGACTGTGGGAGGAAACCGGAGAACCCGGAGGAAACCCACGTGGACACGGGGAGAACATGGAAACTCCATCCAGATGGGGATTCGAACCGGGAATCCCTAGCACTGAGAGGCGACCGTGCTAACCACTAAGCCACCGTGCCGCCCTGGGGGAATTTAGAGCAACCAATTTACCTTGAATCCATGTTGTTGGACTATGTGAGTAAACCGGAGAACACCCATGTAGACATTGGGAGAACATGGAAACTCCACCCAGATCGGGATTATAACCTGGGTCTCCAGCACTAACCCGACAATAATAATCATTTTCTCCAGCCATCTTGTTCTACTGCCTGGTAGCTTTATGAGACACATCCTGTTTTCATTGCTCTGGATAAAGGAGGCCAGACTAGGTCATGCTTACTTAACTGACTGCATTGGACCACTCAAATAATAACAACCCAGAAACAAATGTCCCCATATACTTTCCAGTTTTTACATGAGTTATATATTTTACTGTACAATACACAGATTTGACAATATCTATAAATCCACTTCAGTTACCAAGGTGGTCCATAAACCACATTGCTCCAAGGGTGCTGTATGGCCAAGCCTGTGTTCCGACTCCAACCAGCAAGTTGGAATACTTGTAAGCTAGTTTGGATAAACGCATCTGCAAAATAATCAAATGTAGGTGTATATCTAAATAAAGCCAGATTTTTAAAACTATTTTTAATTCACAGTCCTGCAATTAGAAAGATTGCTTACAATATAAAGATTTCATATTTTTAGGACTGAATTTTCATTCATTCATTCATTCATTATCTCCCGCTTTATCCTCTATTAGGGTCGCGGTGGGGTTCCCTATGCCCATCCAGGGGAGTACGTCTCGGGCGCTGGGCAGATAGACCCAGGACAGGGCGCCAATCCATCGCTGGGCACACACTCACTCACACACACACTCTATATGGGGTAATTTTGAGAACTCAATTGACTTGATCCATGTTTTTGGACTATGGGAGGAAACCAGAGAACCCGGAGGAAACCCACGCAGACACGGGGAGAACATGGAAACTCCACCAAGATGGGGATTCAAACCGGGAATCCCTAGTGCCGAGAGGCGAACGTGCTAACCACTAAGCCACCGTGCCACCCGGACTGAATTTTGTTCAAGATATTTATTTTTATAATACTATAATATATTACTGCCCAACGATGGATTGGCGCCCTGTCCTGGGTGTATCTGCCCAGCGCCCGAAATGTCTCCCCTGGATGGACATTGGGAACCCCCCCCCCCTCCCGCGACCCTAATATAGGATAAAAGCGTAAGATAATGAATGAATGAATAATATAATACTGATAAACTACTACAGGGAGCCGGTTATTGAAAAAGGCGAGTCTGCATGTTGGTACCTACTTGATTATGAATTATGGTACCTAAAATTCTTTAGTTTTTAATGTCACTTGAGGTTGTTCATTTGGTAATAGTTCAAATTACGATATTACAGTCTCACAAGTGTCACAAATTATTGAGACTGTATCCACAAACAGCAAGTTAAAGTGACAACATTATGAAACAACCTTTCAGAACCATTCTCCTTAAGTAGCTGATCAGTGGAAACAAAAGTAAAACAATTATATATTGTATATTTATTTTCTTGCTAACACTGACCAGCCACTCAAGGAGGATGGGGCCTGCATTATGTTTTGATTTCTGCTGAATTGAACACAAACAGAAGCCAAGTTTAAGAATATTTTAAGAAAAGCTGAAGAAGTTGAGACCTTGTAATTAACTAATTGACAATGTGGTGACTCCTGCAACTCTAAGAACAACTAACTGACAGAAAAGAGCAAGGAAATGGCCATGCTTACCCAAAAATTTATACTAAACAGACAATACATGTGCTCAAATTGATAAACAGCCCAGTACTTACATCCAAGTGTAATTGATACAGTTCAGTACTAACATGAGCATTTCCTCAGTGGCAGTGTCTTTATTAAATGAGCATAGTGTCTATTTTCTAACGTCAAATACACAAGTGAAAATAATCACTCCTGTTGTTATTTTTGTCTGTTTTGGACAGTTTCTAATTGGCAGCTACAACGCTACATTGTTTACATGCATTTGGGGAGCCAATCATTTTACTAAAAGTTGTGCTAAAAGGAATAATGCAGAGGTTAGTTTTTCCATTCAGCCATTATAATCTTGTAAATTGTTTTGCACCAAATCTCCTTATGTGTGATTTGAGTTTTTACAGGGTGGGTAAAATGCCTCCTCAGCCAACACATCGTAGCAGTGGGATTTACATGAATCCCTGATTTCTTGTTTGAAAGACGATGTTAAGATGTTATAGATGTTAATTAGAGCCATGGTGAATGCCACAGCATGTATGAAATAAAACACAATGAGGATGTGAAACATCCCAGTTCTTTGTTGGAGTAATCATACTTTCAGTTAGAAGTCGGATTAGTTTGGAGATGGAAGGAAACAGGATTTATTGATTAAATAAATTAAATCACATAGATGTGATTGATGAATGAACTCTAACAATAAATAAACAAAGAATGAGACACTGAATGGTTGCATAACTGGATGAAAGGGCAAGGTAGCTCAGTGTGTGTTGGGTTATCAAGCTGAGGGTTGGCGGTTCAAATCCCAGGTCCACTGAAGTTACCAATGTGTGGGTCCTTGAGCAAGACTCTTAACCCTCATTGCTCCAGGGATGTTGTGATGTTGTGATTAACCCTGTGCTGAATAAAAGCGCCTGCTAAATGTAAATGAAAGATGTGATGAGTGGTAGATTGTATAAAGAAACAATATAATACATGAACATTATAATAATTTACTCTAAGCAAAATTAAAAAACAGGTTATAATAACGTAAACCATTATCCAACTTTATACCAGGAAGATACCAGTATTTTAGGTATTTTCTACTAAATGGTCCCAGAGTAATAAAGTTCATAGCAGAATCTAGAGATTTCAAACTTTTTTTACAAAATCAACTTGACAAAACAATAAAAAAACCTTAACATGAATTAATCTTGAGGGGGCAGCACGCTGGCTTAGTGGTTAATACGTTCTCCTCTCAGCGTTAGAGATTCCCGGTCTGAATCCCAATCTGGGTAGAGTTTCCATGTTCTCCCCGAGTCCGCGTGGGTTTTCTCCGGGTTCTCTAGTTTCCTCCCACAGTCCAAAAACATGGATCAAGGTCAATTGAATTCTCCAAATTGCCCCATATAGAGTGTGTCTGTGTGAGTGAGTGTGTGCCCAGCGATAGATTGGCGCCCTGTTCTGGGTGTATCTGCCCAGCGCCCGAAACGTTCTCCCCTGGATGGGCATGGGGAACCCCCCAGCGATTCTAGAGAGGATAAAGCAGAAGATAATGAATGAATGAATAAATTCCCCCAATGTGGTGTGTGTGTGTAAGTGTGTGCCTAGCGATAGACTGGCACCCTGTCCTGGGTGTATCTGCCTGCCTAATGCCCTAAATGCTCTCACCGCTCTGGGCGGAGTTTCCATGCTTCCCCATGTTTTCGTGGGTTTTCTCCGGGTTCTCCAGTTTCCTCCCACAATCCAAAAACATGGATTCATGGTGAATAGGCTGCTAAAATTGCCCCATATAGTGTGTGTGTGTGTGCCCAGTGATGGATTGGCGCCTGTAACGTCTCCCTTGGATAAGCATAGCGAACACCCCCCCACATGCTTGTAGATGATTAAGCAGTCAAAATAATGAGACAACAAATTATTCTTCTGATTGTTTTATAAAGAGTAACATATGTAAGCCTTCCTTCATCTTCCAAACAGCAATTTTCTCTCTTGCTTTGTTTGCATCTTTCTTCATTTCTCCGGGTCTCTCTTTCCTTTTGCCTCTCTTTCTCACTCTGTTGTTTTCCTCGTTGTTGCTCCGTGAGCAAGGTTTTTGACCTCTCTGAATAAATCGCTTCCTGTGATTCTCGACGACAATTGGCAACGTTGTGTCTCAGCAAGAGGCCAGAGGTTGAACTGCTTCCAGTTAGCTGAGACTAGCCAATAAGAAATGAATAGCAGCTGTCCAGAGTTCTACCCTAAAGCTGAAGCCATGCAGATCGGAGGGAAATCTTTCTGCATCACATACCAGCAACCTTGAAGTAACTGACCGCTGCACATCACAGCATAGCCAACAAATTTATTAAATAGCAAAAACAGTCAGTGATGCAAATGATGATAATTACAAAGAAATTATCCCTGCCTTTAGATAAATATTGTGAATTTCCCCATTGTGGGACAAATAGAGGTCTATCTTATCTTATCTTAAATATTTTTGGCAGTAATTCTCTTCTCTGAATAATATAAATTATACAAAACTCTATCTAGCATCATACTTTTACATAACAATCACAAACACATTTTATTTATCATATCTGCAATACTCTGTACTTTCATGTACATAACAAAAATATTTTTTATACGTATATTAATAAGTAGTATCTAACTTTCCCACTTACTGTAACTCTGCTTCTGAGAATGTGGAATCTGATTATCTGATGTTGTCCTATCTTATTTTATTTTATTTGTGACTGTAAATATGAAAACAAGACTGCACGGAAATGCTATCCATGAGAAATAACTCTCTCCTATAAAATACAGTCATGAACGTGTTTAGACAAAAGAGCAGCTTTCCAACTAAGCATTTCATCACTACAATGTCTCATATTTGTAAGGATATTAAAAATACACTACAATGTCTTTCTAAGAAAGCAATTCTTCCAGATGTTTGAGTCAGTGTGCATATATTCAACTTGCAAAAATTCCTCTTTGTATAATAAAGCTCTTATATTTCATGTAATAAATGCAACACGCTCAGGACTGGACTGAAAATTTACTTTTTAAAATGATCACAGATGTTGTGCTGAATATGTTCATATATATGAATCCACTAAACAATAATAATAATAATAATAATAATAATAATAATAATAAATGAAGATATGGAAGCACTCAACAAAAGTTACATTCTTGTACATAATCTTTTTGAAAAATGTGTTTAAATCACTTAATTAAAAGAAAATACTACAACTACTCAAAATAATAATAATAATAATAATACACTCATTGTTGCATATATGCAGACAACAATTTTGAGATTATGTGATAGATTTTTTATGTTCCAACCAGCAAATTTATCTATTCATGGTTTGGATTGCTTTAAAATGTTAGAAGATGTTACATATTCTATGTAGCAACATTATCTTAGAAAAAAAAAAAAGTCATTGGCGTTTGAGCATTTTTGATTGATTTAAAAGAACAACACAAATACTAAATTTATGAAACACTCCTTTTTTGAACAGTGCTATTTATTTTGAGTTGTGTTTATATGTAACGTATTACAGATGGATTTACAAGTAGCACAAACAGTTCTTGCAATACAGTCTCTAAAAAAGGAACATGGATTTCACTTCCAAACTGGAACATGGATTTCACTGTAAAACTGATCCTAATTCAGTTTATTTCCACCAAAGCAAAATTAGCAATTGCACAGTCATTGTGGGCAAATCCCATCATGCTGGTGGTTAAACTGGATAGAAAATGTCTCAGTGCTCACACCTTGTTTCCTGCATAAATGCAATGTGTTACCCTGGGAAATCCATAAAAAGCCTTTGATCTTGAAAAGTGAACAGGAGGTGCTGTGCTGTCCTAAACCTACAACAGCCCCCTCAAAACCCCCTCAAAGTCTAGCATCTCTTGTAGGAGTTTTGGGTTTCTCTAAGTTAGAGAGTAAGCAAAGACAGCCGGCGGAAAGGTCTTTCCTTTGCTGTATGCTTCAGGGTGCCCAAGTCTTTTTTTTATTATTTAATATATATATTCCCGTTAAAATGAATTATATTGATGTGTATTTTCAAGCATTGAACAAATAAAACATTAAATGAATTGAAATGGCAAATTATAAAGATTATGTGGGTTAGTTTAAAGTTGCTCTAGAGGGTTTTTTAACTACTGAAGGACGCAGAGTTCACACACATGTTTTTCCTGGGAATTGTTGCACTCAAATGCCACTAGGCATTCTGGTATTTTTTTTTCCTCATACAGGAAGTGACAGCATACTGAGATGCAGTCCCCTCGCGTTACATGATGAAAGTGATATCAACAAAGAAAGATATTTTGACCAGTCACAGTTTCTGTTTATAGTAAGTGCTTTGCATTCAGGACTCATGGTATTGTCATGGGGCATGAATCTTTTGAACTGATCTGAATTGTTGGTCACGTATTACATTAAATATAAATACATTTCCAATCCAAACCACTTTTATAATTTACTTGTGTGGATTATATAAGCATGTGTCAACATTAATCATATAAGACCTAAAGTGAGATCTAAAGTGAGAATTTGCATCAGCTAATTGTAACATTGCATTTTTAAATGGACCAGAGGAAACCCTTCCTCCACTTTTGTTCAGCACTCTGTGTTACACAGGAGAGTCTTTGAAGTGTAGGCACACTTCTCTCACAACTCTTTTGAGGTGTGATTAGGAAGAAGAAGTGGGTTATCTCTCCGAGAAACTGCTTTACCTCCCCGGTTCAGTCTGCTGTTCACACGTCATTCATTCTTTCATGTTCATGAGAACTTCTAGACGGCAGAAGACTTCTGTTTTCATGTAAGTATTGTAGACCAACCAGCTGTAAAGTCCTGACCATTCAAAGTCAAAAACATTCTCTCTTTTGTGCCTTGTCAACTGACTAATCCACAGTAAACAAATCAAAATCAAATCAAATCAGGTTTATTTGTCACATGCGTAGATATACATGGTACAGCCAGCAGTGAAATTCTTTCCTGACATCTCCACATAAGGTTAAATGAATAAAGATTAAAAAAAGTGAAATTTTAAAATAAAAATAAAAAATATGTATGAACTATGTATTTACACTGTAAACCAATGTTTCTAGAATTGCTTTAAAATATATTTACAATTTGTTCAAAACAACTGGAATTGTGTAAAACCCAAATTTATTACTGGTACCAAATTTATTTATTATTAAACAAGTAATGTTTTTGCAGTTGACATGCATAGGTCTCATTCTGATGGATGTTATTTATTGATGTCTTAATAAAGTGATCTATTTTGCCTACAGTGCTTACAAACAGTGGAATACATCCTCCACATTTAACCCATTCCAGCAGTGAACCACACAGATATACCCACTGGTGAAGTGAGCACACGTGCCAGGAGTGGTAAGCATCATTGTACATGGCACCTGGGAAGCAATTAGGCCCAAGGCCCAAGGGCACTTCAGCCATTCAACAAGGGGATTTCAGGTCACAAGGCTGCTTCCTTAAGCATAAGCCTATGACTGCCTACTTTTGATAAATAGTATTAAGAAATAAAGTGTAAAATGTATTTCCTAGTGATGAAAATCTCAACTCACTGGTTAGAACTTTAAATCATAATTCAGTCATGTATATACATATAATGTGTGATTTAGATTCTCCTTGGTTTACTGACAGCACTTATCAGCCCTGTAAGTAGTTTTGGTACTTTTAGAAAAGTTTGGTCAGAATAAGTCAGTGATTTTGAGAAATTTGTAACGATTAGGTCCCATGTGAACAAGAATGAAACCTGCTCCCATTTCCTTCCTCCTTTCCCACACTTTGAGCTACTGTGTGTGCAGATGGAGCTAGTTTAGCTTTAACAGGACGGGCTCGTGGCAAGTGAAGGACCGTTTTGAAATATCGACTGGGTGCTATCTTACGTATTGTAATCTTAACAGGAAGTGGGATTTTTTTTACGAAAAGTGAAACATACTATTTATAAATAACAGTTTAGTTAAACATTTGAGTGCCTTGATTAACAGACAGACATTGTCTAAATCACAGTTCCTGTTAAGCAATACAGTCATCTTCTAATTCAAACAAAGCGCAGTTCAAGAACGGATTCCTGCAATCGCTGGAATCCAGCAACATGTCGTATGGCTTTGTAATTGTTGATAGAACTGTTGCTTAGGCTCATCCTAACCAATCACTGAATGAGATTTTATTTCCTATGAAATGATGACCATCTGTTTAATTCCCTCTTGTCGTGTTCTGTTCATTGTGACTGCCTCTGGTTTCACTAAAACACATCTTTGGTAAGGAAGATGGGTAGGGGACAGGAGGTAGTGTGCTGGGTGGTTCACCCCCTCCCCCCTCTTGGGAAAGTGCAAGTCTTTGGATCTTCTCTGTCTGGAGAAAAGAGGAGGGGGACAGGTGTTTGGTCAGGTCTGGTAGAGTCATCTGTGCTAATGCCCTCGGTCACGCCGGCTCACTGACCAGTCTTTCCCACGCTGCCAGGGGTCGAGGGAGGAGTGGAATACCGGATAACAGACTATCCCATGCACTGGTGCTAAAACGAGAAACCCACAGGTAGCCTTCGAACTACTGTCTTCACATCAGGCTACAATGCTTCAGCATGCTATGCAAAACTAAAATTGCTATCGTGCTGATTTATTCATCTAAACAGAATTACAGTGTGAGATAACAAAACCACAAACACTCATACATGCTTCTTATTCTCCTTTTTAGTAATATCGTCGTCCACAGACTACACTGTATTTATACTATGTGGCTGTACATAAATAACAATGAATACTAGTGATAAGATTTTTACTTATAAGGATCCATAGGACAGAGAAAGTAAAAAAAAAGGCAGCTCATAACTCTTGCCATAACATTTAAGAGGCCATGAGAAGGCAGTGAGGCTCTCAGCACAGCATAAACGCCTGCTTGCACATGCTGATTTACAACCTCGTAGATCATAGACCTCAATCAGTTTGACAGAGGGCTAGAAAATGAGGTGGGAAGACTTTCTTAGCTCATAACCCTTTCTTTGGTTCTTGTTTTTTTTTTTTTTTCATTGCAACATTGGTCCTTAACGCTGGTACACTATAGTATAACACGTAGTATTATAATACAGCAAATATATAAGATTAACATCTAATGTTAAATAGCTTAGTACAGTATAGTGCAATACAATTGAATCTGCTGTATCATAGTGGACTTCAGTGGGCAGATGAAGGAAAAGGTAATAGTATTACACAGTAAGGATAAGGATTTTTTTTATTGTCAATTTCACAAAATATATTTACTGAAATTGAGAATAAAATTTTTTTAAATAAATAAACATATTGGAGAATCAAAATATAGTTTCTCCCTCACCGTATATATAGATTTACATTTAACATTTATACAATACAAAGGGCGGCACGGTGGCTTAGTGGTTAGCACATTCGCCTCTCAGCGCTAGGGATTCCCGGTTCGAATCCCCATCTGGGTGGAGTTTCCATGTTCTCCCCGTGTCTGCATGGGTTTCCTCCGGGTTCTCCGGTTTCCTCCCACAGTCCAAAAACATGGATCAAGTTAATTGAATTCTCAAAATTGCCCCATATAGAGTGTGTCTGTGTGAGTGAGTGAGTGTGTGCCCAGCGATGGATTGGCGCTCTGTCCTGGGTGTATCTGCCCAGCGCCCGAGACGTTCTCCCCTGGATGGGCATGGGGAACCCCACCGCGACCCTAATAGAGGATAAAGCGGGAGATAATGAATGAATGAACAATACAAAGGGAGTCAAGGCGTTTTCCTATGCAGAGGAGAACGTTTCGCAGATACACCAATCCATCGCTGAGCGCACACACTTAAACACACTCTCTGTGGGCCAATTTAGAGCATTCAATTTACCTTGAATCCATGTTGTTGGACTGTGGGAGGAAAACCCGGAGGAAACCCATGTGGACACGGCTAGAATATGGAAACTCCAGATTGGGATTCAAACCTGGATCTCCAGCGCTAAAAGGGAAATGTTCTAATCACTAAGCCACCATGATGCCCAAAGAGCATATAATATAATAACTAAATGTACACATGGAGTTGGGGAGGGTTGGCAATAACATTAATACAGTGAAAATAAAACATCACAAATAGAAAGTGTGCTATATATATTTTACTATGTGCCAGTTTTCACATATGTAGTAAATATTCCACACCTTCATAAGTTTATTATGTAACATAACAGGGATATAATATTGTAAATGTGGTATAGTAATGTTCTGTTATTTTGTGAAATGGTTCTGGAATCAACAGATTTGTGCAAAACATTGTTCAGAAAGGTCAAAAGGCCTGTAATTTGTGCTCAATTTGTGAAATCCTGTGCTGTACACGTTTTTAATGGCTTTTGAGAACTGCTACGCACGAGTACTTACAGTTAATATTTGACCTGAGTGTGCTCAAGATTGCACATGCTCAGTGCAAATGAGTAAAACCCATACCGCATACATTCCATTAGGCTCTTACACATTTCTTTTGAAACAATCCAAGGAAATTCTATTTCTGCAATGTTTACATTTGGCTCTTGTGACTTGTATAACAAAAACACAGTGGAATAGATGTACACAACATAACTTTGTATAACGAAGCTGTTTCTTCCGTTTGTTTTCTATGCAAGCTGTTTTTGCCTTCACCCTCCCCCAAAGTCCCTGCCTTCTCCCGACATCCCCTCTGTAGGACCGACTGAGTTGGCCCTATATTTGTGTTGGTCACTTCCTAGTTGTTCCGACCTTTGACATGTGGGGCAACAGTAGTTGAGTGTTTGAGGGTGGTATTAGTGCCTGACCTCATAAACTATTTTAGCCTTTTCTTCCCTTGCTGCCAACTAGCATAAGCCTTCAATATTGTCTTACCCACTGAACAAACACATAAGCTGATATGTACATGACACGTAAAAGAAAAGAGTGCTGTTTTTTTATGAATCACAACTTTGCATTCATATTATGCAATGTAAAGTGCATTTGCAGTGTGTGTGTGGCCAGGAAGGTGCTTTGTTTCCTTGAAAAGAAAGATTGGGAACTGAGGAATGATGAGTGTGCCAGAATACGGTTCACTTCCCTTCCCATGTCAAGACCTATAAATACCTTGAAAACAGGAAGCCAACAGGAAAGAAATTTTAGGCAAACTTTACTTCTAGATAGACATACTTAGTTGTGCTGCATTAGTCGTGTATCCCCACAACTCCACAAATCTGTCACGCTGGCAGACACCAGACCATTTCCCAAATTCTATCTTATAAAAGGCTAATTTCATTTCTCATAATGAGACATAAAAAACCTCCGACTGTTGGGATGAACGACAGAATTAGCGCTTGTTAACAGGGGATTATTTTCAATACTTTTTTTGATTGTCATTGATAAATTGGGAGTCCTGAGTCCCGAAATGGTTTCCCGTGAATGGGCATTGAGAACCTCCTGTGACCCTAGCAATGGGCGGATAGATGTTTTTAAATTGTGATTTAAAAAATAACTTCGTGTTAGATTTGACATTAAGTTCTCTATTCTGGTACGGTCACTACAGGCAAAATAAAGACATCTGATAGGATGAAAAAGAGGATATGCTACATCTTTAAAAATAGCAAACCAAATATTGAGTTTGCCCAGTGATGGATTGGCGCCCTGTCCTGGGTGTATCTGCCCAGCGCCCGAGATGTTCTCCCCTGGATGGGCATGGGGAACCCCACCGCGACCCTAATATAGGATAAAGCGGGAGATAATGAATGAATGAATGAATGAATATTGAGTTACAGAATGAACAGCAACATTCTCAACTCATTACTACTCTTATTCTGTATACTCAATATTTGGTTTACCATTTTTAGAGATGCAGCATATCCTCTTTTGCCATCCTATTAGCTGCCTTAATTTTGCCAGTTAGTACTGTTATATTCTTAAAAATACATTATCACTCTTCTCTAGTTGCATTAAGTATTATATACAGTAGCACTGTCTATATATACCAATTGCATCACTGTGGGAACTATGTGATATCATTTTTATGAATGTAGAAAAAAATTCTATAATGCATTAAAGTTAACACCGTTTAAAAGTATTAAAGTTTTGCAACTACCTAAATGCAATATTATTACTGTTGCTGGTAATAGCAGTATGGTTCTCAAGTGAAACTCCATCTGTACCCTCCATGCATGGGTACCTTCATGCGTAGAAGCACTTACACCTGCATGTTCCGTATGTTAAGGCAGCTCTTCCATGGAAGTGTCAAATTCAGTGATTTATCTTAATCCAGAATTCCTGTAAGCATAAACATGCTAGTTTGTGGTGGTTCTATTACAGACATATTTGAGAGGGGTCTAAAATGCAGAAATTACTTACTAAACTGTACTTTTTAGTGCACCCGGTGTTAATGATGCTTCTTTTTCATACTGGGACTAATTAACATGGTATACAACAGTAAGGGAGAAATGGAAATGATTATATTTATACACATATTAGCTGACTTATTAAGTCTTCAGAATGAATATGGGATGTAAAAATGGTGTGATGCAAAAAGGATTCAATGTAATATCAATATTTTTTTCTTTTTGTAAACACCAGAAACCACTAAGAATTGGACTACATGCCTTAAATGGTATGCCGTGTGTAGGAAGGGGAATGTTTAACAGTGACTGGAGAAATATACATGTGTTCGCAGGAATGTTTTTAATGCAATAAAACTGCCAGTGCAATAAAAACAAACAGCATTTTAGTAAGATTATTTTCCCATTATATATATATATATATATTACATAGTATATAATACATAGTATAACTATTTTAAAGTAGCTGGTTGCTTAATACTGACCGATTTGATGTGATAAAGAGTCAGGGTTAGGAAATACTGATGTTTCTTGTTCACTATGTATTATATATTTTGCTAAAACAAGATCAGTAACTTTGCTGAGAAATGTTGAGTTTTGTAATGTTTACCCTAACCCCAAAATAACCATATTATGCAACTCTATGCTTTCACTTTTGTAACATTGATGCTTTAATTTTCTAAAAGTGTTTTTGTATTTTCCATAGTTTTATACAAATATGGATCTGGTGAAGAACATTTGAGAAAATTGTATGAAAACTTGATTTATTTTTAAATAATGTAATCTACATTGATTAACATTTGATTTTAAATTCTTTTGTAAAGGAACATAAAACCTTTATGTTGAAAAAAAAACATGAAATCATAATTCAAGAACAACAATGACTGAAAGTTTAAAACTACATTTTCTGTTATAAATCACCAATCAGTAGGAAGTGTACAAGCCAATGCTTGTGTTGAATGACATCAACACATCTGCATCCACAGGACATCTCTCACACTCTGATGGGATACTGCTCCACTATTCTTCCAGTCTGTTCCACAGTTCTGTGATGGTTATGGGTTTCTTGGCCATAACTGTCACCAAGTATATTCAATGGGTTTAGATCAGGACTCTGGGCTGGCAGTTTCATTGTTTCAATGTTTCCCGTTTCAAGGAACTGGGTTACCAGTTTTGCCATGTGACGTGGGACACTGTCCTGCATGACAATTGCTGACTGAGTGATGAACACAAGGAAGGAATCAAATGCTGTTAAAGAAGGTTCTGATACACACTTGCATTCATGCTGCCATGTAAAACATTAACCAAACCATAACACCTCCTCCTTCACCTTTCACTAACTTCCTTATACACTTTCGGTTCAGCCATTCCCAAGTTTGTAGACTAGCAATGTCAGTCCCAAGTAAATTAAACGTGCTTTCATCATTAAAATGAACTCTGGACCACTATTCCTCTGTCCACACAACATGCTCCACAGCAAATGTGAAGCGAGCCTTTTGATCGTTTCTGCTAATAAGAGGTTTGGTTACTGAGTGGACTTTCAGTCCAAATGCTCTTATACATCAAGACATTGTATGACTGTGCAACAGATTCTTACCCTGTTCAGTGCTAAATTGGTGAGTGACTCCAGCTGCAGTGTTAAAACAATTACCCATTTTGCCTTTCTTGGGAGACTTGAATAAGTTTGTGATGTAAAGATGCAATATTCTAGAAATCACAGACTTGGAACAACCAACTTCTCATGATATGATTGATTGGGTCACCCCTCTGGCCTTCATCTAGAAAACCTGCTGCCAAAGGGTTTCAGTCACTTTGGAATGGCTGAGCATTTTTGCAAAGTCAGTGAAGACTGGAAAGTTGGGCTGCTAATTAAAGTAATTAGCACCAGGTGCCACATTAACAC
The DNA here is from genome assembly GCA_019802505.1 of Corydoras sp. C115. Classification (NCBI taxonomy): domain Eukaryota; kingdom Metazoa; phylum Chordata; class Actinopteri; order Siluriformes; family Callichthyidae; genus Corydoras; species Corydoras sp. C115. The sequence goes on along the minus strand of JAFMOC010000348.1, from coordinate 88,480 downwards.
CAATTACTTGCAGGTATCTGAAAGTATTCTCTAATTATAATCAGTGTTCCTTTTCAATTATCCCATTTAAGTTTTCATGCTGGCGGCACAGTGGCTTAGTGGTTAGCACGTTCGCCTCTCAGCGCTAGGGATTCCCGGTTCGAATCCCCATCTGGGTGGAGTTTCCATGTTGTCTGCGTGGGTTTCCTCCGGGTTCTCCGGTTTTCTCCCACAGTCCAAAAACATGCATCAAGTCAATTGAGTTATCCAAATTGCCCCATATAGAGTGTGTCTGTGTGAGTGAGTGTGTGCCCAGTGATGGATTAGCGCCCTGTCCTGGGTGTATCTGCCCAGCGCCCGAAATGTTCTCCCCTGGATGGGCATGGGGAACCCCACCGAGACCCTAATAGAGGATAAAGCGGAAGATAATGAATGAATGAAAAAGGTTTTAGAATATATATACAATTTCTGAAATATGCTTATATATATTGCCCAGTGATAGAATGGCGCCCTGTCCTGGGTGTATCTGCCCAGCGCCCGAAACTTTCTCCCCTGGATGGGCATGAGGAACCCCCCTGCGACCCTAATATAGGATAAAGTGGAAGATAATGAATGAATGAATGCTTATATATATATATATAAAATCATATATAAATGTGTATATATATATATTTATTTATTTTTATTTAAGTATTAAATTTTAAATGTTTTTAAATGGCAAAAAAAGAAAATGTGAAACAAAAATATTTTTGCTGTGTCATTATTTTTGTAAATATGCATTACCAAGTGTTAGCATTTAATACAACTGTAACACCCCACTGCATTTCCAGTAATTTGACACATTTCTTTATTTTGTGTCAGCATTAATGGTTAGGGCATCTTAGCACAACTTATTCAGCTTTGTAGTTAAATTTTTCCATATCTTGCTCTAGATGTTTATGTATTCTTATGTAAAATGCTTAATTGTCTTTAAGAATATCAGCGCTCATGCCAGTATGCAGATGCTTTTGTCCAAAGTGACTTAAAAATTACAGAACAGCACATATAGTGTCAGTAATTTAGGTTATGTATCTAGGGTTTTAACAGATAACGAAGAAAAGACTGATCTGATTTAATATCTGAATGTCTGCCCTTCTCTTCCATGTGAATAGATGAGAACATCTGCTTGCAGAAAAGTTGTGTTTACAAGGGAGAATGTTTCAGGCGCTGGGCAGATACACCCAGTACAGGGCGCCAATCTATCGCTGGACACACACTCACTCACACAGACAACATGATCCATGTTTTTGGACTGTGGGAGGAAACTGGAGAACCCGGAGGAAACCCACATTTACACAGGGAGAACATGGACACTCCACCCAGATGGGGATTCGAACCAGGAATCCCTAGTGCTGAGAGGCGAACGTGCTAACCACTAAACCACCGTGCCACCGGTATTAAAGTGCTCTGTCAGAAATGGACTTTGTGCTGATAATGAATGTTTTACAGTAAATAACCCCCATCTACTGTATGTGGTCAAAAGACAAGTTTGAGAAAAAGTGTTTTACACATAAAGTTCAAGAACTGACACGCTTACCCAACAGGAAATATGTTCCAGTTGACACTTATCATTAACTAGCCGTCTAAAAAATCTGTAAAGGGATGAACTAATAACTAGATTGCATCATTCTACTGGAATAGTGCAGAAAATGCATGCATGTTCAACTTCAGTAATCATTCGAATGTTAGAATGTATATATTAATAAATCATTGGGAATACAGGTTCATTTGAAGATGCAAATTAACACACAATCAAAATAGTGGTGCATTTGTTCTTTTTTTCTTGTGATCAGAGCAGGGTTTGCATAATGTGGAACAGTGCTCTCAGTTTAAATTTGTGCTACTTGGGTGCAAATACAAATTACATTCACTGATGAGAGTGCTAGGGATTCCCGGTTCAAATCCCAATCTGGGTGGAATTTCCATGTTCTCCCCGTTCTCGTTCTCGTCCAGTTTCCTCCCACAGTCCAAACACATGGATCAAGGTCAATTCATTCATTCATTCATTATCTCCCGCTTTATCCTCTATTAGGGTCGCGGTGGGGTTCCCCATGCCCATCCAGGGGAGAACGTCTCGGGCGCTGGGCAGATAGAACCAGGACAGGGTGCCAATCCATCGCTGGACACACACTCACTCACACAGACACACTCTATATGGGGAAATTTGAGAATTCAATTGACTTGATCCATGTTTTTGGACTGTGGGAGGAAACCGGAGAACCCGGAGGAAACCCACGCAGACACGGGGAGAACATGGAAACTCCACCCAGATGAGGATTCGAACCGGGAATCCCTAGCGCTGAGAGGCAAACGTGCTAACCACTAAGCCACCGTGCCACCATCAAGGTCAATTGATTTCTCCAAAATTGCCCCATATAGAGTGTGTCTGTGTGAGTGAGTGTGTGCCCAGGGATAGATTGGCGTCCTGGCCTGGGTGTATCTGCCCAGCGCCCATCTGCCACATTCTCCCCTGGATAGGCATGGGGAACCCCACCACGGCCCTAGTAGAGGATAAAGCAGAAGATAATGGATGGATGAATATTATATAATATGCCATGAGGTCTTCCTATGAGGGTTTCTAATAAGTTTAGATCAGGTCTCTGGGCTGGCCATTTCATTGTTTCAATATTTTCAATTTCAAGAAACTGGTTTACCCATGGGCGGCACGGTGGCTTAGTGGTTAGCACGTTCGCCTCTCAGCGCTAGGGATTCCCGGTTCGAATCCCCATCTGGGTGGAGTTTCCATGTTCTCCCCGTGTCCGCGTGGGTTTCCTCCGGGTTCTCCGGTTTCCTCCCACAGTCCAAAAACATGGATCAAGTCAATTGAGTTCTCCAAATTGCCCCATAGAGTGTGTGTCTCTGTGAGTGAGTGTGTGCCCAGCGATAGATTGGCGCCCTGTCCTGGGTGTATCTGCCCAGCGCCCGAGACGTTCTCCCCTGGATGGGCATGGGGAACCCCACCGCGACCCTAATAGAGGATAAAGCGGGAGATAATGAATGAATGAATGGTTTACCCATTTTGCTGTGTGTGTGTGGGGTGGGGGGGAGTTGGGGGGCTGTCCTGCATGAAACTTGCTGACTGAGTGATGAATGCAAGGAAGGAACCATATGTTGTTAAAGAAGTTTTTCCTCCTCCACGTTTTACTGATTTCTTTACACACTTTGGGTTCAGCCTTTCCCATCAGACCCAAATAAATTAAACTTGCTTTTATCATTAAAATTATATCATATTACATGAGGTCAATTAGCAGAAGCTTTTATCCAAAGAGTATGAAAGCTTGATGGTCGGGGGTCAGAACACATGGTTTACTAGAGCACCCCTGGAGCAATAAGGGTTAAGGGCATTGCTCTAGATCCCAGACTGACAGCTTTGGTGGACATTTGGACTTGAACCCCTAACCTTCAGACTGCTGATCTTTCAGCCTAACCACTGAACTACAATGTCACAAACTTTAATTCATGTAAAACATTAATCAAGCATTTATATTATACTATTTAATTTGGTACATTTGTGGCAGTCATAGGCTTGTGGTTAAGAAACCAGCCTTGTGGTTTTAAGGTCCCCGGTTCGATTCCTGGTCCCACCCAATGCCATGGCTAAAGTGTCCTTGAGCAAGGCACCTAACCCTAATGTCTCTCTAGGCACCAGATACTATTCTATTTCAGTTTAGATATTTAATTTTAAATATTTTCAATGGTTAAAAAATCTATTAAAAAAATGCTGTGTCATTCATTCATTCATTCATTATCTCCCGCTTTATCCTCTATTAGGGTCGCGGTGGGGTTCCCCATGCCCATCCAGGGGAGAACATTTCGGGCGCTGGGCAGATAGACCCAGGACAGGGCGCCAATCCATCGCTGGGCACACACTCACTCACACACACACTCTATATGGGGCAATTTTTTGGAGAATTCAATTGACTTGATCCATGTTTTTGGACTGTGGGAGGAAACCGGAGAACCCGGAGGAAACCCACGCGGACACGGGGAGAACATGGAAACTCCACCCAGATGGGGATTCGAACCGGGAATCCCTAGTGCTGAGAGGCGAATGTGCTAACCACTAAGCCACCGTGCCGCCCATGCTGTGTCATTTTTTTAATAAATATGCAAGTACAGAACACACATCACCAAGTGTAAGCATTTAATATAACTGTAACACAACAGTAACCGGCCATTGATCAGGGCACGTGTGTTCACTTCAGCAGTGTGTGTGTATGTGTGTGTGTTGTGTTAAATGTGGTGGATTAATTCCTCTGTGTGTAAGTACAGTAACAGGCAAAATAAATCACTTTATTCCTCAATCATTTATTTATACATTTTCAAGTTGTGTGCTCAGGCAAGAAATCACCCCTGACAGGTTGCCAGTTCATTGCCTTGTAGACACCCACACGATCACATTACAGAATCAGAATCAGAATAATTTATTAATCCCCTGGGGGAAATTGCAGAACACATTTGCGTACATATTTATACCATATAAGCGATTTATATGTGCAATTCACATAGCAGAGTGAGAGATCTTTCTTTGTCCTTGAAGAACAGGACAGCATTTGCAGAAGCACTGTAAAGCAAACATGCTGAAAGTGCTCCTGAAGCTTCAGGGTCTTGACATGGTCAGTGTTTCTAAATGAGGTAAACAGGACGCTGAAGATGTCCCTGATGCAGCTGCACACTTTGGCCCCTCTCTGCTCTGCCATACCTACACATCCTGTTTTGCCCATTCATAAAGGGTGATCTGGATAACCCCTGTCCCTTACAGCTTCCTGCATGTACATGTGCAGCTGTCATAGTGCCAGACACCCTTAAGCAGCACCGTGAATTTTAAGGCTACAGCAGGTGGAGCATTGGCAGGTGGGTCTACATGCTTATGACCCTGCATTAAAAGACCACCTATTACAAATTCAGCCGCAGGACGGTGTTACAATGTTAAATACTGCATGCTATTGTTACAGTGTTGCAGTGCTGCATGCCATTTTGCAGAATACGGTGGTAAATGTGCAAAGTCCATCTTTTCCTGTTTGGATAGAGGGAGGTACACGATGTGGAAGGGAAAGAGCTAAAGCCAAACGTTGGGTAGTGAGAAGTGGAAAGGATTTAGAAGAAACTGAAAGGAAGAACAGGAAATACAGGAACTGTCTTATTATATTATATATATAATCTATTTTGTACCTTCATACCTCTTTGTTTTGCCCCATAGTTCAAATGGAATTAGCCCTGTGTACTGAAGAAGTGGATGCTTTTGTTTATCTTTATCTTACATGTGAAATTTTATTAAAATACAAACGGTTTCTTATGTACTTTAGAATTTTTTTTTTGCTTTCACGTGTCTGAACATGTGACCGGGGTTGGCATGACAGATCTGCCCCAGTGTCAGTCACACATTTTAAAACTTATGATATTATAAGACTTTTAGCTAGAAATTCCCTTTAAAATGTTGAGTCTTTATTCTAGTGCTTGTCGTTTATGGGTAATAAATTGGTTCTGTGAGTGGAAGCTTGTAAAAACTTGTGAAAATTGGATGGTAAGTGAAGCGCAGAAGACAGATCTCATGCTTCAAATGCTTTAAATAGTCACATTCCTAGTATAATCCATTGTGGGAGGCCTTCATTTCATTATTCAAACTGACACTTTTTTATAGAGTAAAAAGAGGTGTAAAGTCTGATTTAGGCTTTAAATAGAACATGCACCATAGTCAACGCCAGTTCCAGATTCCACTTAAGTATTTATTCTTGTGCATTAGTATGTTTTCACACTCTGCAATTAATTGTGTAAACTATTTTATTATATATATATATATATATATATATATAGGGCGGCACGGAGGCTTAGTGGTTAGCACAGTTACCTCTCAGCACTAGGGATTCGAATCCCCATCTGGATTGAGTTTCCATGTTCGCCCCGTGTCCGCGTGTGTTTCCTCCGGGTTCCTCCCACAGTCCAAAAACATGGATCAAGTCAATTGAGTTCTCCAAATTGCCCCATATAGAGTGTGTATATGTGAGTGTGTGCCCAGCGATAGATTGGCACCCTGTCCTGGGTGTATCTGCCCGTGCCCGAAACGTTCTCCCCTGGATGGGCATGGGGAACCCCCCGCGACCCTAATAGAGGATGAAGCGGAAGATAATGAATGAATGAATATATATATATATATATATATATATATATATATATATATATATATATATATATATATATATATTTTTTTTTTTTTTTTTTTTTTTTTTTTTTTTTTTAACCTGTCATGTCTGGTAGCTTTCGCAATGGTATGAATGGTAACATTGAATGGTTATCTGACCCCAGTTCCTAATATATCTGGAATAAATGTGGAGGATAATGAGATGAGATAATATAAAGGCCACTGTATACAATTTCAAACACAGCCCATGCTCGTTCGTATCCAATGCAATAAAAAGGAAGCATAAATAAAAAGGAAGCATAAACGCAACACTACAAAGCTGATCAATCATACAAGAAATTGACCTTAACTTGTGAGAAAAAGTACGAAATAAGTGGATGAAATATGTGCGTTCTTTCACAAGATGACGAATCATAATCATTGGTGGTCATTTTAAACCAGTTAAGACATTTTGTTGGTAGAGGTTCAAAAATCTTAAGTTCTTCTCGTGTTTATAAAATGATTTGGACTTACTGTTCACAAATGATTTATTTAAAGCATTTCTAAACTACTCTTCACAGATTTTAAACATTAACACAACCTCTTGTGTGGCCAAATAGGTAACATAACATTGTCATTAACCATCCATCCATTATATTCCGCTTTATCCTATACTAGGGCCGCGGGGAGGTTCCCCATGCCCATCCAGAGGAGAATATTTCAGGCGCTGGGCAGATACACCCAGGACAGGGCGCCAATCTATCCCTGGGTACACACTCACTCACACACACACTCTATATGGGGCAATTTGGAGAATTCAATTGACCTTGATCCATGTTTTTGTACTGTGGGAGGAAACTGGAGAACACCCATGCAGACACAGGGAGAACATGGAAACTCCACCCAGATTGGGATTCGAACCAGCAATCCCTACGTGCTAAAGAACGTGCTAACTACTAAGCCACTGTGCCGCCCTATTGTCATTATGTGGTTCATCCAAAACAATTTCCCACATGAACAATATCCCAAATGAATAATTTGGGTAAGAGGGCAGGTTCAGGTATGATACATACCTGCTTGAGAACTTCAGGGTTAAGAGTCTTGCTCAAGGTCCCATGCTGACAACTATGTGCTGACAATAATTAAGCTAGGTTAGATTGATAGCTCAACAACCACACCACTGAGCAACCACCAGCATCAGAATTCTCAATTAAGTATTAAATAAAGTATATTATATTATAGTATGAAGTATAAGAGTATAATATATGAACCAGGAAAACAGAATAAAGAGCAAGCACAATCACGACGGCATCTTCCGCAAAAACAAACAGCAAGATTGAAATTTTAACATTTATTTTAAGAAAAATATATATTTATGTTTTATGTGATAATAGGCACATAACATTAGGCTCGTAAGATTGACATATATACATTTCTGTTCATAAATACAAATTATTTACAAATTAAATAGAAGACTGTACAAAATTGCATTGTTAAATTAACAAAGATCGTATAACACATATAACACAAATTGTCTTATTTGGTATAAAGTGAAAAAAAATCTTTATAAATCTTCAGGAGTCTTTGGCTACAGTAAGTTTTTTTAAAAAAACCTCTATGGAGAAGAAATTCTGGACACTGGGCAGACTGTTCACATTGAAAATGCTTCTTTGAAGTCATGGGAATGTAGAATATAGCTTAAAGGTGTAAATAACAACAGCTATCGAGTGTCATTGGGCAATCTTTGCCCCCACTTCTACTAAAAGCTGGTCTGTCTTATGATGTAACTGAGTTCAATAAAGCTAAAAGACTTTTGGAAGATTTTCCTAAAGAGTACCATTTTCATTCGGCCTTGGTCAATAGGCTTTGATGTGGATCATGAATCTCAGATATTGGGTATTGAAGCCAAAAAATGATTCCAGGTGACATTTTCAATAACCAATATTCACATTACATGCAGCTGAACTAGTTAGTTGGAATCAGATTATCCTCAGCTACATGCAGATTTGGAATTTTATTCCATGTCTAGATATGTATTTGATTCACTAGATCAGCTTTGACCTAATGCGAAGGTCAGTTTGGTGTAAAGGGTACTCCTTAAGATTGTGATGCACTCCTTTCGGTCATAAGGCACAAGGAGAAGAAAGGTCCTGCCTTTTTGTGAATAAGGCACATTTGATTCTCTTTAGCCCTTCCATAAAGTTTCGGTTCCGTTATTTCAAAATATAAAAATATATAAATGTATCTATATTAGACGACAAACAAAAAACGAAAAAAAATAAAGAAATAGTGCAAATTACGCCGTCCACTCATGCCCACGTCTACCCACTCAGCTTCTTTCACTCGCCTCCGCATCATTGCTCACATGAACAAGTAGTCTTTTCATTTCAGCAGCATGAAGAAACATTAAATAATATATGTTCATATAAAATATACTCCCTTCAACTGTCCTTTAAAGGCATGTAAACATGGTCAGGCATCGCCTGCTGATGATCGAGGTGCTCCAGATTGCAGAAACCTGTTAAACCTAAAGGGAGAAAGCGGGAAAGCTGTTAATCCGCCATCATCCTCTATAAAAAATAGAATTATATTAAAAAAAAATAGAATTATATTATATATATATATATATATATATATATAATAAAAAATAAATAAATACATTTTATATATATATATATATATAAAATAAAAAATAAATAAATACATTATATATATATATATATATATATATATATATATATATATATATATATATATATATATATATATATATATAGTCAAAATGTACTTAAGAAGTGCTTACCTCAGTAGCAAAAATGCGTGGCTCAATTTGTTCAGGAATGATATACACAGGATGATATGGATCTTGTTTAGAAAAAGTTAGTGGAGGAACCAGTATACTGGTCTCTGAGATTTTTCTGAGGAAAATAATAAATACAGATCAGATAAATGTCTGGTTTTCCCATTGACATAGATCATTAAATGCAATTAGGTGCAAAAAAAAAGGTATCAAGATGAAGGAAATACTTACAGGTCAAGCTTGTCCTTTGTGAGATTGTCTTCTGTGGCTAAATTGTAGTCCGCTATCTTCTGTTTGTTGTTGGACTTGGAATCCATGATGCCGGAATTGAGCGCCACGTCTTTGTTGGAGACTTTGTATGGGCCACCGGGGATAAGAAAAGCCTCTTTTTCTTTGTAGGTAGACTGTACATTGGAGATTACCGAACAGCGGTTGTTGGCAGAGTCCAGGTCATTGCGCACCGAAGTAGCCATAGCCTTAGTGCCATTTCTCATCTGTCTGAGAAGGATAATGGCAGCACACAGTACCAGGGTCAGGGCCATCAGGCCTAGTGTAAAGGAGATGGCTAAAGCTGCTGGAAAACTGGGAGCCTGGCGCGAAGTAGGTGCACGTGTGGGAGGTTGGCTAAATTCACAGTGGGAGCCCATGAAGCCTGACAGACACTGGCATACGGGTCCGCTGAAGTGCGTATAGCAAGTGCCACCGTTCTTGCAGGGCATGAGGCTGCAGGCGTCTGCACGCTGGCTGCAGTCTTTACCTGAATAGCCCAGCGTGCACTTGCATGTGAAGTCGTTTATGCCGTCGATGCAGGTGCCAGCATTGCGACAGGGGTTGCGGGCGCACTCGTCAACGTTGATCTCACAGCGTAACCCTCTAAAACCAGGGCGGCATCGACACGTTAAACTGTGACCAAGGTCTAAACAATGGCCGCCTTAAAAAAAAAAAAGATTTGGAAACAATTAAGTACTGAAATAAGTAGCCATTACAGTGCCTTAACAAATACAGATACTGGATTTCACTTCTATATAAACAGAATAAAGACAACTAAATATTTACACCAATAAACTATAACATCACAATTGTTCCTACATCGATTGTTCACTTTATTTGTTTCACTTGGCTTCATGGTCCACTTTGTAGCGCTACAAATACAGGCTCTAGTCCATGTGGTCATTTGTTTACTTTGAAATACCCTGATAACGCGGTTCTTTTATGGTCAAGACTCCCAGAGATTTATCACAATGCATATTTTAGATGGTAGATCATTCTTAGCAATACAGTGATAGTGATATATTTAGAGTTTCGGTTTGATGCATGCTTATATAAGTGATTAGGTACAGCTGTTCTGCTGCAGTTTTTCAACACTGATGAAAAATAATATCCCTATACCCAAATTCCAAAGCAAAATTCTTTGGCCAGGGCAATAGACACAGATAGATTTTCGGTGTAAAAAGCTAAAAGTTTGTATGTTCTCACTGGGTTTGAGTTAGATAGTAGGAGCTCACACCCAGTAAATGCTTTGTGCTGGTCCTAATGTGAAATGCAAACATTTCCAGGGTGTTTTTCCCCAGAAATTTTTGCTTACGAGTACCGGAATAAGATCTAGGTCCTGATCAGGATGAGTAGCTTGGCAAAAAAACAAGTGAAAGAATTTTTTGAAAAGTGTTCTGTGAAACGTTTAGTATTATTAATAGTTCCAAAGTATTATTAGAATGTGCAAATAAAATAGCTTGTCTGAGAAAAGATTTTGGTTTATAGTAAGTGAACACAGATTTGTTTTCTGTTCTTAGGTTCCGGTATCTCTGAGCTGACGGTAAATATGATAATGCTGCTTGTATCTATGCCGTCTTTAATCATGGTAAGTACATCATTATGTGGACTACTTTCTTTTGCCACCAGGAACAGTTGCAAGTGATAGTCCTAGGAGGATGAGCAATTTCTTCCATTTACCCATCAGCATGGCTTTCCAATGGGGAAGTGAAAGTAAAATTCCCTAGAAGAAAAGTAGTCTTTAAAAGCCATGTAGATACCAAGAAGACATGCCGAATTTAAATGGAAATGACCTTTGTTCACACTTCTGAAAACGCAAGGAAACAATAAGAGTCAAATTGCTAAAAGGCGAACATGCTACCTCATGAACGAGGTGAAGGAAGCGTCCAAAGTACGCCGAACAACATGTGGACTACAGTCTGCAAATATAGAGACTACAAAGTGCACTGGTATGGTAAGTAAAGAGTGTCAATGTTGGGGGTCTGAGTTATTTTGTATTACCCTTTCGCCTGTCTGTCATTCAAACCACAAATAACCGCACGGGTGCGTCCCCAACTGGCAACATTGGCTGATTCAGCACCAAGAGGTTTCAATCAAACGTTATAAAGTGCTCAGTGCTGGGTTCTTGCTGGCGTATCTATGGCTCTCAAATGCCAGATACCCCATGCTGTAGTATATGACTCTGATTCAAATCTTTGGCAGGCTAATTGAAGCCCACCAGTTGCGGCTGGTGTCAGGAGGAGAGGATGCTATCAAATGGTAGACTGGCTTTTCTGCTAGATGCATAATAAGAATACTATTAATACTAATAAGAATACTAATAATATTTTTTCCTTACTGTTTGTGCTTTGGGGATAACTATGGAGGAGATGAGATTCCCCTTGTGCCTCATGATGAGACCAAGTTGGGTATTATTTTTATTTTGTAAAATATATTTTTGCATGCTCGCTGAGGTACGATAGCAAAGTGGTAGGAGTGATATGTATGTTACGGAATAGTACAGCAACAGGGAGGCAGGGATCTTCCGAGATACTGTTTGCATCACACAGCAACTGAGTTATCTGCTTTACGTTTATTTGAAAAAACTTATTCATTATTTGACTCTATGGTTTGCTGCCTGTGCACTTTTAGTAGTTTAAGTTGTGTATTTATATTTATATTATTTATATTTTGATTCAGTTGAATTTAGTTAGTTTCGTTAGAGTTGCTTACTTTAAGTTGCATTTAATATGCTAAATTCTTTACTTTACTTTCCTTACACGCTTTGAGTTCTTAGCATTAGCAAAACAGCATTCTGTTAGCCAGCCTGCTAATGAGCATACAGCATGTAAACACCCCACACAAGCAGTTTCCTCTGATCACAGATCAGTGTCAGGCTGTATTCAATAGCAGCTCATTACGCTTATCTGAATAAAAAGTCCCTCTAGACCCAGTGAGAAGGTTCTGCTAGGGAAAAAAATTCATGACAGTGCGAATACGGCTTCCGCCAATGTCATGACATTCACAGATCACCTGCCGTTAAAATAATGCTGATTCATGCCACATGATAAATATGCCTTGAACTTAGTGTTAACACAGCTTTAAAGTTAATGTCTCATTCTGCCTTTATTGTTTGAATCATTAATCAATCAGTTTAGTAAAAGGAATTCAGCTTTTTTTAAATTGTTCCTTGATTTTGTTAAAGTAAACTAGTATGTTGCTGTAAAACTAAATTGTTGCTTTAATTGGTAAAGCTATTTACTTTAGCTATTTTCTTTTTTATTTACTTTGGTTATTTAACACCGATAATGTATGAATTCACACTATGGCTTGGTTGCTTAGTGGTCAGGGTGTTGGGCTGGCAATCAAAGGGTTGTGGGTTCAAATCCCAGGGCCAATGAGATTACCAATGTGGGTCTTTGAGCAAGCCCCTTAACCCTCACAACACTTTATCATAGCCAACCCTGTGTTCTAGCCCCAACCATCAACTTGGGAGACTTGTAAGTTACTTTAGATAAAAGAGTCTGCTAAATGACCTTGTGACATTTAAAGGTGAAAGGTTTAATCCCCTAATCCACTGAAAAAAGCTACCAGCAAGTATTTTAACCCTAATTGCTCCAGAGCTGCTGAATCATGGCTAACCCTTTACTTTCACTCTAAGAATTATGTTGGAACACTTGAAATTGTTCTGGATAAAGGCTTCAGCCAAATTATATGATTTAATGCAGATTAGAAAACTAAACAGCTATTTTAAATATGCTGCAGTCAATTGCATATAAGACTCAAGGCACCCTTTTGCATGCTTGGCTCAGGAAAATTCAGAGAATTACGTACTGTAATGACTCGACACCATAGATACATTATTAGTTACCAATTACTTTCAGTTGGGATATAAGTTAATTATTCACAAATGACTTCAGACAGAATCGAAGGGCTAATTTAAAGGAGATTCTACAGCAGTGCTATTATAGTTCATGTTACATTTATTGTTTGTAGTTTATCATAAAATTTTATTTACCCTTAGGTTTTTTTTTTATTAAGTTCACCCTAATATGTCAATCATAAAAGTCCCCTGGGTAAAGAAGATTTTGAGCTGAAGAAATTAAAACGTGGGAATTGTTTTTTCGCAATAAAATTCCTATGAGCCTTATCTGGCTCTGTCTATCATAAGGCCCAAACTGGCAACTCTCCTATCCCGTCTGAGCAACATTCCTGTTGTGGCTGGTACGGTCATGCTGAATAGATGCATCTCAAAACATAAGAAAGAAGACGCGTACACTGAAGAATGCCAGAGA
>JAFMOC010000348.1:47500-70000 GCA_019802505.1 Corydoras sp. C115 | reverse complement strand
GCCACCTAAGGTTGTCGATTTGTAACGCTCTCTGCAATTAGAGAAGAAAGTCTGCTGGAATCTAGAACCACATCAGTACCGAAATCAGACTTTTAATCAAGATGAGTAATTAAGACCATCCCGATGATGTAGACCTTCCAGCTGAGCGAACAATTAAAGTTGTACACTTTAAAAACTTTGATATTGACCGCGCACGGTCATATTATATAAAAAGATATAATATTGATGTATTATTATATACTTTGGCCAGGACTGTGCAGTCTGATACATGCACATATTACACATTAATTTAGTAAAATAATTTTTAAAAATGCTGCGGAAACAAAAAAAACGACTAAAACTAATTCATTCATTCATTCATTATCTCCCGCTTCATGCTCTATTAGGGTCGCGGTGGGGTTCCCCATGCCCATCCAGGGGAGAACGTCTCGGGCGCTGGGCAGATAGACCCAGGACAGGGCGCCAATCCATCGCTGGGTACACACTCACTCACTGATACACACTCTATATGGGGCAATTTTGAGAACTCAATTAACTTGATCCATGTTTTTGGACTGTGGGAGGAAACCGGAGAACCCGGAGGAAACCCACGCGGACACGGGGAGAACATGGAAACTCCACCCAGATGGGGATTCGAACCGGGAATCCCTAGCGCTGAGAGGCGAGCGTGCTAACCACTGAGCCACCGTGCCGCTAAAACTAATTTAACGTGAATTTATTAATGAGTTAGTATTAGCAAATAATTGAAATTTTATTTTATTAATTTAAATGTGTAGATGTAGAAGTAGACTTCCATGTTAATGTCAATAGCTATACACACTTTGAAAAAAAAATAGCCTACATCATTGTATTGTATGTATGGATCCTTCGTGATACACTAAAGAATAGATTTGTCCATTTCGGTCCTCATGTGCACATATTTACACACAGATCCAGTTAAGCATATAGAGGTTACAATGATGTAAAGTGTCCCAAAGTCAGAAGTGCCCATCTAGTCATTTCTTGAAATCGTAGGCTGTTGATTAGTTGCCCCTTTTTCTTGTGTCCCCCTGGTCGCCGCGTGCCAGACTATTCATATGGATTTTTTTTCTTGGGGAGGGGGTTGTGGAGGAAAGAGGGCTGTTCGCAATCGGCCCTTTTAATTCAGCTCTAACGCGCCATTGTTTGGCGCGTGTGAGTCGTTAAACCGGCGAGCGTCACAGAGCCGCGTTTATTGTACCCTCAAAGATCCGGGCCGTCTTTTGTTCGCTTGGGTTGCACTGTAGGTCTCGGGGGAACAAGAATTGGGGTGGGGGGGTGGAGATTACGCACAATTGCCATTGGGGCTTGTGTGTGTGTGTGTGTGTGTGTGTGTGTGTGTGTGTGTGTGTGTGTGTGTGTAAAGAGACTGTACTGACCACAGCTGTATGGTAATGCGGCACCTGGCAAAATTCGTCCCCCCGCCCGTCCTGCACTCCACACGCGCCACCTCTCCAATTTTCCTTAATAAACACTTCCATCCTAATTAGTCTCATTGCACCATTAATGTCGACATGTTGCTTTGACTAGTGGATGCTGGTGGAGTAATAAAGACATCCCACCTTCACTGAGTCACTTCAAATCAAACGTGAGCGTTAATAATTGGACAAAATCAAGATCAAAATGACAACGAGTTGAGTATGGGAGGTGTTACTATCACAGAGTAACTTTTTCCGTTATTGTTCGTATTGTTTGTTTCGTTATGGAAACATCAAAGCAAATAACGAAAAACACGCGCGTCTTTTGTGAGCGGCTCTGGTTATTAAAGGAGGGCAGCGCGTGCCTCCGTCGGCACGCTTCATCAGCACCCCCAAAAGGGGCGGGGCTAAAGCTCCACACCTATAGATCACAACTACGATTACACGACGCGCTGTTTAGCAAGCGTGCTATTTCTGTTTACTGTTTGTTTAAAGAATACTGACATCTTACAATGCGTTTAATGTTAATGTTAATGTTAATGAAGATGGTGGATGGGGGGGGGGGGGGGGGGGGGGGTTCGGTGGTGGGTGTGGAAATTGCAAGGCATAAAAAGCACCTTTCCAAAAAAAACTTCCATTATACTCAACATTTAAGTTATAAATATTTTATTTGGTTATTCAGACAACTATACCGAAAAATGATTCTGTTTTAACGTTCACCTTTTGAAATTACAAGTCTAAATCTAGTTTGTAAAGTAACTTTCACATGACAACAAAATCACAGCAGGTTATAAAATGTTTAAATAAGTATATAGAAATGTCACAGATACTATTAAGTAAAAAAGAAACACTTTATTTTTTCTTTTTATATTCAACCTGAAAATTAGTTTTAACTTGTGAAAAAATGTTATTTGTCACATGCTAAAAAACAAAAAAATGTATATGCATATAAAATGTATAAATATAAGTTAAAGTTCTGGGAATGATAGGAAAGTTGGCAGGTGTTTGTTTAAAGTGTTTGGATGCTGTAATGCTGGTTTATGTTTCTGTTTTTGCTGTGAACAAGTGGCTGTGCCCTAAGAAGATTAATAATGGGATCCTATATGGGCAAAATTGACAGCCTGTGACCTTGTGGTTGACAAGTTGGCAGATTTGAGCATAATAATCAGAAAAACAAGAAAACGTGGAAGAGTAAATTGAATTTGACAAGCCAACTAAATCCAGGGGGCCAACTCCGTCTTTATCCTCGGTGCACAAAAACTGAGCCTTAATGATCACTCCACCCAGACAATCATAGTGTTATAGTCAAAACGTGGTCCATCCGACTTTTAGGAGTGTAGGCTACATGCCTTTTACAGGTTTTGTTTGTAGTTCTAATTGGTCATCTGTTTTGGCTCCAAATATTGTGTGTTAAATAATAAAGTCTATCATTTGGGGCAAACGTGGGCTTGTGATTGGGGAACTAGCCTTGTGATCTGAAGGTCCCTGGTTCAGTACCAACAAATAATATTGCTGAAGTGTCCTTGGGCAACACACCTAACCCCAATTGCTCAGTGGGTAATTTCAGCTATATTAGTTGGTGGGACTGAGAATCGAACTGAAGACCATAGGTCACAAGGCTGGTTCCTTAACCACGATCCTAATGTAGGGCAAGATAGCTCAGTGGTGAGGGTGTTGGGCTATCAATCTGAAGGTTGGTGGTTCAAATCCTAGGTCCACTGAAGTTACCAATGTGGGTCCTTGAGCAAGACCCTTAACCCTCATTGCTCCAGGGATGCTATGATGAAAGTTGTGCTCACCTTGTAAGTCGCTTTGGATAAAAGCGTCTGCTTAATGACCAAATGTAAAGTAAATGTATTATTGGGGCTTCTTTAATAATAGTTGTTCAAATATCTCGAAGTTGTAACAGTTTAAGTCCGTTCACTTAGTAAAAGTTACTTCAAAAACGAGTGGGTGTCTAGTTGACTGACGCTCGCGCGCCGAGGAGGTCACGTGGTGGAGAAAACTCACGGCAATTAAACAAATCGATGGCCATCTGGTGATCAATCGAAGGTGCACGCGCGACGCACGTCTGATGTTTGCAAAGACAGATATAATGATCAATAAACGCGTGCAATCGATCGATCGAGCGAAAGATGTCGGCTGTTCCGAAAATGTCTCCAACCTTATCAAATTTTCCTAGCGTGACGTACAGTAGCACATTTTTATAACGATATCGGATTGTCCTACCGTATCGAAACATCCTCCCTTAGCACATACCTATAGTTCAATCCTAAAAATACGGTTTTGTAATTAAGTTTATTCATTCATTCATTATCTCCCGCTTCATCCTCTATTAGGGTCGCGGTGGGGTTCCCCATGCCCATCCAGGGGAGAACATCTCAGGCGCTGGGCAGATAGACCCAGGACAGGGCGCCAATCGATCGCTGGGCACACACTCACTCAGACAGACACACTCTATATGGGGCAATTTTTGAGAATTCAATTGACTTGATCCATGTTTTTGGACTGTGGGAGGAAACCGGAGAACCCGGAGGAAACCCACCCGGACACGGGGAGAACATAGAAACTCCACCCAGGTGGGGATTCAAACCGGGAATCCCTAGAGCTGAGAGGAGAACGTGCTAACCACTAAACCACCGTGCAGCCTAATTAAGTTTATATGACGTCATAATATGAGACTTCAACTTTTAAAACTGCTGGTAGGACGTTTTTAGAGGTCCAATGATGTCATAGCAAGAAACATAAACTATATAAAGTTATGCTGCTCTGTTGAAAACAGCTTTAACCTCATCAGATTAAACTACCTGTAAAAAATTTAATGGCAGCACGTATTGATAGGCTGTTTAATGCCCATAAGTTTAACCCACCATTAAAAATCTCACGGCAGCACGTTTTGATAGGCTGTTTAATGCCCATCAGATTAACCCACCATTAAAAATCTTATGGCAGCACGTTTTGATAGGCTGTTTAATGCCCATCAGATTAACCCACCTGTAAAAATCTCATGGCAGCACGTTTTGATAGGCTGTTTAATGCCCATCAGATTAACCCACCTGTAAAAATCTCATGGCAGCACGTTTTGATAGGCTGTTTAATGCCCATCAGATTAACCTACCTGTAAAATCTTATGGTAGCACGTTTTGATAGGCTGTTTAATGCCCATCAGATTAACCTACCTGTAAAAATCTCATCAAAATGACATGCCATAAATTTGACCCATGCTAAAAAGCTAATATTTACATTTACGTTTATGAAAAACAATGCAAAACGTTATGCTCATCCAACTTGAGGTAGCAGGGATTTATGGGCGTGGCTTCCAAAAAAAATAACAGTGAAGAACGCATGCGCAGTCAGTAAAAGTAGGAAGATTCGATGGGTAGGAGAAATTGACAGAAAACCCTGCCATCGAAGAATTTGGCAGAGCGAAGGGAAGTTGTTGAATTCGAACCTGCGGGTTAACGGAACATTAAAACTCTTTAATGGAGAGCTGGATAAAGCTCAAACATAACTAACTATCGCATGTTACTCGAAAGTGTTAGGTTTCAATAAAACGGTCAGAAGGCAGTGGTTTTGTTCCAAAAGAATTGATTGCTAGTTACTGAATAAACAAGCAAGTGTACAGGAAAAATCCTCAATGGCGGGCAACCATGATTGATGAGAGAGCTCTGAGTTCTCAGTGGCCATGTCTCTGTGTATATGCTGAGGTGGGCTGACCTTGTTTTGGGTGTGTTTGCATGAAACTGAACCCACCAGATAACAAATCAAAATCAAATCAGATTTATTAGTCACGTAGTGGTTAGCATGTTCTCCTCTCAGCACCATGGATTCCCGGTTCGAATCCCAATCTGGGTGGAGATTCCATGTTCTCCCCGTGTCTGCGTGGATTTCCTCTGGGTTCTCCGGTTTCCTCCCACAGTCCAAAAACATGGATCAAATCAATTGAATTCTCAAAAATTGCCCCCCCCCCGACCCTAGTAGAGGATAAAGCGGAAGATAATGAATGGATGGATGAATAGTCACATGCGTAGTTATACACGGTACAGCCAGCAGTGAAATACTTTTCAACCATCTCCACATAAAGTTAAAAATTTGGAATTACAGTAAGAAAAGGAATTTAGATTTAAAAAACAGTTATTCAAAATGCTAAGTAAAGTACAATAAAATAAAATACGGATTTCCAGTGTGCAATTAAATAAAATAAAAAAGAGAAACTGTACAAATATGGCACTGTATTTGTACAGTTTCTCTTTTTTTAATTTAATTGCACACTGTAAATACATATTTTATATTAAGGATTTCCAAACTTGTTTATCTTGTCAAAACATCCAACAGTTGTGTCTTAAACCATTGTTCCTATTTAACATGTTCAGTTGAACCATACATATAATATATAATAATGTAATGTAACACGTAGATTACATACTTTTAAACAGTTAGGATGAATTAACATGAACATTCATTAACATTAATGATCTTATATGTTTAATAAATTCCAACGAAAGCAGTGATTGTCTGTGATTTCGCACCTAATCGAGCACGCGCCCAGCCGAGCAGGAGCCGCCATCCACTTTTGTCTGAACTGGTGTGAGGATCAGGGGGAGTGTGAGGGGGTACTGGGGGGTGGAAAGGGCTGGGGGGGGGGGGGTGAACAGGCGGAAAGGCACACTTCGACTTTTGGGGAGGTGTGAAGCAGAAGGCTGCTCGAATGCGAATGTGTGGAGGTGTTAGGAGCCACACCGCGCCACGGCGGTTCCCACACACGCTCCTCGCGCACGTGCAGCCCGGCACCTCGGCGCATGGCGTTTGTTCGCACCCGCACCCTCACCCTCACCCGCACCCTCACCCGCACCCTCACCCTCACCCGCACCCTCACCCGCGTCCGACTGGCGGCGCACGCGGGAGAGGACACGGCGGCACGTGGCCGTCTGTCGAGCCCCGAGGTGTCACATCAAAAGCAAAAGCTTAACACCTTAACAAACGTTCAGAGATCGGTTCCCTCATAAACGTCAGCTTTTTAACTACATTTACATTTAGTCATTTAGCAGACGCTTATATCCAAAGCGACTTACAAATGAGAACACCACAAGTCAGAAGCCATGGAGAAAACCAACTATACTGTAAGTTCATCAAACCTGATTGTTATTCGAAGCTGCCCCCCCCCCCCTTTTTTTTCATTCATTCATTAATTCATCATCTCCCGCTTTATCCTCTATTAGGGCCGCGGTGGGGTTCCCCATGCCCATCCAGGGGAGAACGTCTCGGGCGCTGGGCAGATACACCCAGGACAGGGCGCCAATCCATCGCTGGGTACACACTCACTCACACAGACACACTCTATATGGGGCAATTTAGAGAACTCAATTAACTTGATCCATGTTTTTAGACTGTGGGAGGAAACCGGAGAACCCGGAGGAAACCCACACGGACACGGGGAGAACATGGAAACTCCACCCAGATGGGGATTCGAACCGGGAATCCCTAGCGCTGAGAGGCGAACATGCTAACCACTAAGCCACCGTGCTGCCCTCCCCTTTTTTTTTAATTAATTAATTAATTTATTTTTTTTTATAACAGGTATTTGTTAAAGAGATGCATCTTCAGTAGTTTTTTTTTAAACTGTTTAGAGATTCTGCCTTACGGACAGAGTTGGGAAGATGGTTCCACCGTTTTGCAGTGGTGAACGCCACAGAGTGAGAATTAGCTCCTCGGTGAGGTGGAACCGCCAGGCGACAATCATCACTGGAGCGAAGTGAACGAGTCGGAGTGTATTTTGAAAAGATAGAGTGAAGGTAGGAGGGGGAAGATCCAGAAATGGTTCTGTAGGCCAGAGTCAGCGACTTGTACTGAATGCAGCAGCTACAGGAAGCCAATGGAGGGAAGTGAGTAATGGAGTGACATGAGTTCGCTTGGGCTGGTTAAACACGAGTCGGGCTGCAGAGTTTTGAATTAGTTGAAGAAAGTTAACTAACAGAAAGTTACCCATGAAGTCACTCATTGACAACAAACTTACATTTCAGATTAATGTTGATTGCATTTATAAAAAGGCGATACAGAGGCTCTTTCTTCTTAGGAAGTTCATTCATTCATTCATTATCTCCCGCTTTATCCTCTATTAGGGTCGCGGTGGGGTTCCCCATGCCCATCCAGGGGAGAACGTCTCGGGCGCTGGGCAGATACACCCAGGACAGGGCGCCAATCCATCGCTGGGTACACACACACTCACACACACTCTATATGGGGCAATTTAGAGAACTCAATTAACTTGATCCATGTTTTTGGACTGTGGGAGGAAACCGGAGAACCCGGAGGAAACCCACGCGGACACGGGGAGAACATGGGAACTCCACCCAGATGGGGATTCGAACCAGGAATCCCTAGAGCTGAGAGGAGAACGTGCTAACCACTAAGCCACCGTGCCGCCCTTCTTAGGAAGTTAAGGAGTTTTAATACTAGCAAGTACACCATGACTATGGTTTATAGGTCACTTGTCGAGAGTGTGGTCAGCTTTAATATCATGTCGTGGTATGGGAACCTATCAGTCAAGTATAGGAACAAGCTGGCCCAAGTGGTTAATCAAGAAAGTAAGATCATTGGTGCCAAACAGTTGTCATTGCAGGATTTATACGGCCGATCTATAACAAAAAAGGCAATTCAGGTCTACAATGACCCTACTCATCCTCTTCACTCATCTTTTCAGTTTCTGCCATCAGGCAGGAGACTTAAGGTTCCACTAGCTAAGAAGAATGGGGACAAAAAGTCATTTGTTCCTTCTGCGGTGAATATTTTGAACAAAGATGCAAAGCATTATTTCCCAACATAATTTATAATTTATAATCTATATATATGTATACATATATTCTTTTTTTTTTTTTTTTTTTTGGTACGTGTTTATTGTATTGTATTGTACATGTATTTGTCTGCCAGACTGCCAAAGACAATTTTCCATTTAATGTAATTTTAATGGACAATAAAGTTTTATTCTATTCTATTCTAAGCCATGAAGTCCAGATCGCGTTTTAACAGCCCATAATGAACATTTAGTATTTAGATAACAGCGTAATGAGGTTAATCACTGTTTGCACCGCCCGTTGCATTTAACCTAATAACCTTTAAATTCATCAACAACCAAACATCATCCATCCATCTATTATCTTCCACTTCATCCTCTATTAGGGTCGCGGGGGAGGTGGGGGGTTCCCCATGCCCATCCAGGGAAGAACGTTTCGGGAACTTGGCAGATACACCCAGGATTATACTATATAGGTGCTTCTATATATAGCCATATTCACCTTGAAGCCAAGTTTTTAGACTGTGGGAGGAAACAGACAACCTGAAAACCCAGAAAACCAAAGTGGACACAGGGAGAACATGGAAACTCCATCCAGATTGGGATTCGAACCTGTAGCTCCATCAGTGGATTTTCCATCCATTATCTTCCACTTTATCCTCTATTAGGGTTGCGGGGGGGTTCCCCATGCCCATCCAGGGGAGAACATTTCGGGCGCTGGGAAGATACACCCAGGACAGGGCGTCAATCTATCATTGGGCAGACTCACTTACACAGACACACTCAATTTGGAGAACTCAATTGACTTGATCAATGTGTATTGACTGTGGGAGGAAAGCGGAGAACCCCGAGGGAACCCACGCGGACACGGGGAGAACATGGAAACTCCACCCAGATTTGGATTCGAACTGGGAATCCCTAGCACTGAGAGGAGAACGTGCTAACCACTAAGCCACCGTGCTTCCCTTAGTTACAACTCATTGTTTTGAATTGTATTTAATAATCTAACGCGAGGGCAGTTTAGTGGTTAGCACCTTCGCCTTTCAGCGCTAGGAGTTTCCATGTTTTCCTCGTGTCCGCATGGGTTTCCTCCCACAGTCCAAAAACTTGGATCCAGATCAATTGAATTCTCCAAATTGCCCCCTATAGAGTGTGTCTGTGTGAGTGAGTGTGTGCCCAGCGATAGATTGGCACCCTGTCCTGGGTGTATCTGCCCAGCGCCCGAGATGTTCTCCCCTGGATGGGCATGGAAACCCCCCCCCGACCCTAATAGAGGATAAAGTGGAAAATAATGATGGATGGATGAATCTTGACTCGACATAGTAACAACCATCCATCCAGCTATATTTTCCGCTTTATCCTCTACTAAGGTGTCTGCGTGGGTTTCCTCCAGGTTCTCCGGTTTCCTCCCACAATCCAAAAACATGGATCAAGGTCAATTGAATTCTCCAAATTGCCCCATATAGAGTGTGTTTGTGTGTGTGAGTGAGTGTGTGCCCACCAATAGATTGGCATCCTGTTCTGGGTGTATCTGCCCAGCGCCCGAGACGTTCTCCCCTGGATGGGCATGGGGAACCCCACGCGACCCTAGTAGAGGATAAAGTGGAAGATAATGGATGGATGGATGGATCTACTACTGACTTATGTTCTTATTAGTAAGTGGACTTGGATAAAAGCATCTGCTAAATGACTAAATGTATATTATCCAATCCAGCCTATTTTTATTTTTTATTATTTATTTATTTCCAAGTGTTTGTGGAAGAGATGTGTTTTGAGTTGTTTCTTGAAGATGTTAATGACTCAGCATTAATGACAGAGTTGGGAAGATGGTGCCACCATTTAGCAGTGGTGAACTAGAACAAGGGTGAGGTGGAATCGCCAGGTGACATTCATCACTAGAGCGAAGTGAACGAGTTGGAGTGTATTTTGGAAATATAGAGTAAGAGAGGGCAGATCCAGAGATTGTCCTGTACGTCAGAGTCAGTGTACTGAATGTAAGCAGCTACAGGGAGCCAATGGAGAGAGAGAGAGGATGCACGCTGTGGTTCTGCCCTTGCGGGCAGCAGTTCATCTGTTTCTGTTTGCTATTCCTCATTTACTCTCTAATGCTCAAGACCTCCACTGGACAACCACAGATTCATTCATTCATTCATTCTCTTCCACTTTATCCTCTATTAGGGTCGCGGGGGGGTTCCCCATGCCCATCCAGGGGAGAACGTCTCGGGCGCTGGGCAGATACACCCAGGACAGGGTGCCAATCCATCGCTGGGCACACACTCACTCACACAGACACACTCTATATGGGGCAATTTGGAGATTTCAATTGACTTGATCCATGTTTTTAGACTGTGGGAGGAAACCGGAGAAAACCCACGCGGACACAGGGAGAACATGGAAACTCCACCCAGGGAACCGGGAATCCCTAGTGCTGAGAGGAGAACACGCTAACCACTAAGCCACCGTGCCGCCAACCACAGATTAATTAATCAAAATAATCAAAAGGTGGATTATTCCTAGAACTGCTGCCAAGTGGGGATGGTGTGTTAGTGTATCTTGTGGTTAGGGAGGAGACGATTAAGCAATTATTTACGATTTAAAATGTTAGTATTGATAAATCGTTAGAGCGCATCAACATCGTCATGATGACATTCGTAGGAAAATGACGTATTATACCGGTAGCTGGAACTTTAGAAGTGTCACAACTCACATGGAACAAGATTAAAGTTCCACTTGCAGCACACTTGGCTGTTTCCTTTGTCCTTACAGAGAAAAACCTAGTTCTCTTTCAAATGGACTTAAATATGTACCCTGAGGGACACCTTTTTACCCTTATTTTCACAAAATAATTTAATATTTTGTGTTATAAAGAATATTTTGTGTTAATATTCGACAAAAGCCCTGCATTTTTGACCTTCTTTTCTCACCCCACTTTTTCTGTCTGTGATTCTCAGTCTGTGACTGTCTTGTACAAATCTTTGACTTTTAATTTGACCCACTTATCGTTACCCAATCCACTTGAAACTTTTGTATATATACTTATGCCGCCTAACAAATGTTGTTAATGTAAATTAAATGTGAAAGTATTAATTAATAAATTTGATATGAGGAAAAATATTCACTATTTAGTGGTCGAGAAAAGAAGGTCCATCCATCCATTATCTTCCCCTTTACTAGGGTCATGGGGGGGGGGTTCCCCATGCCCTTCCAGGGGAGAACGTTTTGGGCGCTGGGCAGATACACCCAGGACAGGGTGCCAATCTATCACTGGGCACACACTCACACAAACACTCTATTTGGGGCAATTTGGGGCAATTTGGAGTATTCAATCGACCTTGATCCATGTTTTTTGGACTGTGGGAGGAAACCGGAGAACCTAGAGGAAACCCACACAGAAACGGGGAGAACATGGAAACTCCACCAAGACTGGGATTCGAACCTGAATCCCAAGTGCTAAGAGGAGAACGTGCTAACCCCTAAGCCACCGTGCCACCCGTAAATAAGGTCATTTAATTTTTTTTTTAAGGTTACTAGTTTAGCGTTTACATTGAAAAAATACCACATGTAAGAAACCATGCATTGTTTCTGTGATGTCTCTGAAATTCATTATTGCATAATAACCATTTAATCGTGCGTTGTGTTGTGCACTGGATGATCATGCATGGATGTTGTTGCTGGTACCAGGCGGGAAAATTGTTAATTTTGAAGCTGATGTTATGTATAAAGGCCGGCACGGTGGCTTAGTGGTTAGCACGTTCGCACGTGGGTGGAGTTTCCATATTCTCCCCGTGTCCGCGTGGGTTTCCTCCGGGTTCTCCGGTTTGCTCCCACAGTCCAAAAACATGGATCAAGTTAATTGAGTTCTCCAAATTGCCCCATATAGAGTGTGTGTGGGTGTGTACCCAGCGATGGATTGGCGCCCTGTCCTGGGTGTATCTGCCCAGCGCCCGAGACGTTCTCCCCTGGATGGGCATGGGGAACCCCACCACGACCCTAGTAGAGGATAAAGTGGAAGATAATGAATGAATGAATGTTATGTATAAGCACAAATTTATTTTTGTTTTTGTAATTATGTATACTCAAAAATACACTTTTCTCAAGTATAAATAACAGTGCAGTTTATTAGTTTTAATATTAGAGCTATATTCATTTTTTTTATTATATATTGACTCTGGGGCGGCACGGTGGTTTAGTGGTTAGCACGTTCGCCTTTCAGCACTAGGGATTCCCGGTTCGAATCCCCATCTGGGTGGAGTTTCCATGTTCTCCCCGTGTCTGCGTGGGTTTCCTCCGGGTTCTCCGGTTTCCTCCCACAGTCCAAAAACATGGATCAAGTCAATTGAGTTCTCCAAATTGCCCCATATAGAGTGTCTGTGTGAATGAGTTTGTGCCCAGCAATTGATTGGCGCCCTGTCCTGGGTCTATCTGCCCAGCGCCCGAAACGTTCTCCCCTGGATGGGCATGGGGAACCCCCCCACGACCCTAATAGAGAAAAAGCGGAAGATAATGAATGAATGAATATTGACTCAGATTTCCACAAATTCTGACTCCAAAACGTTGTGAAAAAGACTTTCCAAAAGATTAAAAACTGCTAAAGTTGTAAAAGGAAGAACAACTTAGAATGGGATGTCATAGAAACGGCTGTATGTGTAATGTGGTAGCGTTCCAATATTTAAAATATAGTACCACTGACATCACATTGAGGGGTAAAAAGTTGTGGCTGGATAAAAACAAGGCTGGTTTAATTGGTCTCAGCAGCATCCATGTTCCCTTTACCCAGAAACCAGGACAAGATTGAGTCCAAATGTTTCTGAGATTGAAATCAGGTTTTATTAATTTAACAGGAATTCATTGGGACAGGATTTCAAACTGCACTCCAGCTTGGAATTTGTCTCCAAACACTATTTTGTTTCAGTGAGTTAAATCAAGTATTTTCAATCATCCTAACGCTATAAAACTAACTTTCCCACTGAAGTTATTTATATATTAATAGTGAAGCCTGAAGTTATTCATATTCGTTCATAAGTTTTATATTTGGTTATTGGAAACCACTTTTCCCAGATGACGATGTGCAAAAGACATCATTGTGCAAAAAATATTTCTCAGCTATTATTTATATTTGACCAAAAATGTCTATCCATCCATCATCTTCCACTTAGTCCTGTACTGGGGAGTAGGGTCACGGAGGGTTCCTCATGCCCATCCAGGGGAGAACGTCTCGGGCGCTGGGCAGATACACCCAGGACAGGGCGCCAATATATCACTGGACACACACTCACTCACACAGACACACTCTATATGGGGCAATTTGAAGCCTTCAATTGACTTTATCCATGTTTTTGGACTGTGGGAGGAAACCGGAGAACCCGGAGGAAACCCACATGGACACGGGAAGATGGAAACCTCACCCAGATTGGGATTTGAACCCGGAATCCCTAGCGGTGAGAGGCGGACATGCTAACCACTAAGCCACCGTATTATGAACATTTTCTGCAAAAAAAAAGTCTTTGGCGGCACGGTGGCTTAGTGGTTAGCATGTTCTTCTCTCAGCGCTAGGGATTCCCGGTTCGAATCCCAATCTGGGTGGAGGTTCCATGTTCTCCCACAGTCCAAAAACATGGATCAAGTCAATTGAGTTCTTCAAATTGCCCCATATAGAGTGTGTCTGTTATAGAGCGATTTATTGGCACCCTGTCCTGGGTGTATCTGCCCAGCGCCTGAAAGGTTCTCCCCTGGATGGGCAAGTGGAACCCCCCCACGACCCTAATATAGGATAAAGCGGAAGATAATGAATGGATGGATGATAGTAAAGTCTTTAACTTGAACTTTTGGGTATTCAGAGAGGCATTATATAAATGGAACTTAATATTATTATTAATATTATTATTATTAACTCATTTATCTCAAACCAGACATTGAATATACTTCATACAGGGCAATGTGTCTGTTGTTTACTAACAGTGGAACAATATTTAAAGCAGTACTTATGTAGTTTGGAACACAGCCTACTTTCACTTTGTAAATTGTGTTGTTAATAGCTTAGTGTTTTGCAACGAGCCAAACAGAATGATTTACTAAGTCATTTGAAAATGCACATTTTGTAATACACAATACTCACTGATCAGCATTTCTATACATATAGTGACATGCAAATATTTTTGAACCCCATTCAAAATGTGTTATGATGCAATAAAAAAAAAAAGCATATAGAAAAATCTCATTTACAGTCATTTGAAAGAACTCTCTTATTTCCTTTACTGGTTTAAAAAAACAAAAACAAAAATGACCTGAAGTAACTATGTAATTCTGCATGTTTATCATTTATTAGTAACAACTCCTCTGGCATGCCTTACAGCTTGTAAACTTTCTAAAGCTGTCGTAAGGACTTTTGTTGATTCTTTCTTTCCCCTTAAAAAGCTTCTGTGAGACTCTTGGCTCTCCTCCACATTTAACCCATCCATGCAGTGAAAACACAAACATATATACACACACACACACACATATATATATATATATATAGGCAGCACGGTGGCTTACCTTGATCCATGTTTTTGGACTGTGGGAGGAAACCGGAGAACCCGAAGGAAACCCATGCGGACACCGGGAGAACATGGAAACTTCTCCGGTTTCCTCCCACAGTCCAAAAAAATGGATCAAGTCAATTGAGTTCTCCAAATTGCCCCATAGTGTGTCTGTGTGAGTGAGTGTGTGCCCAGCGATAGATTGGCGCCCTGTCCTGGGTCTATCTGCCCAGCGTCCGAAACGTTCTCCCCTGGATGGGCATGGGGGAACCCCCCCCTCCTGCGACACAGACACTTTTATCCAAAGCGTCTTCCAAATGAGATCACAAGTCAGTAGTTATGAAGAAAACCAACTACGCTGTAGAATTATCAAACCTGATCGTTATATGATGCTGTGCCACCCACCCATTCTTCAGTAATTTCGTCTTCAGTAGTTTCTTAAAACTGCTCAGTGATTCTGTCTTACGGACAGATTTGGGAAGATGGTTCCACCGTTTTGCAGTGGAGAACGCCACGGAGTGAGAATCAGCTCCTCGGCGAGGTGGAACCGCCAGGCGGCAATCATCACTGGAGTGAGGTGAACGAGTCGGAGTGTATTTTGAAAAGATAAAGTGAAGGTAGGAGGGGGAAGATCCAGAAATGGTCCTGTAGATCAGTCAGTGACTTGTACTGAATGCAGCAGCTACAGGAACCAATGAAGAGAGATGAGTAGTGTAGTGACATGAGTTTGCTTGAGTTCAAGCATCCATCCATCCATTATCTTCCGCTTTATCCTCTATTAGGGTCGCGGTGGGGTTCCCCATGCCCATCCAGGGGAGAAAGTTTCAGGCGCTGGGCAGATACACGCAGGACGGGGAGCCAATCCATCGGGGCTCAAACATATCATTACACATAACTGTGCTGAAGTGAAGGGAAACGGATTGGCAAAGTGAAAACATAGACACGTAGCAGTATGACGGTGCAACAAAGTGGTTCTTGTGCAATGACATCCATTAGAAGCTGTAAGGAGTTAAACAGGTTTGTCTGTGTTGAACAGTCACATTGTCCTGGAAGTTAAGAGCACATGTACACAATTATGAAAATCAAGGAGCTGTCAAGACACGTAGAGCTATATAAAGCAAAATGCTATTTTAAAAATAAAAAAGGGAGACAGGGCGGCCCGGTGGCTTAGTGGTTAGCATGTTCTCCTCTCAGCGCTAGGGATTCCCGGTTCGAATCCCAATCTGGGTGGAGTTTCCACGTTTCCTTCGGGTTCTCCGGTTTCCTCCCACAGTCCAAAGTGTGCCCAGCGATAGATTGGTGCCCTGTCCTGGGTGTATCTGCCCAGCGCCTGAAACATTCTCCCCTGGATGGGCATGGGGAACCCCACCGCGACGCTAGTAGAGGATAAAGCGGAAGATAATGGATGGTTGGGTGAAAAAGGGAGGCATTATAGACTATTAAAATTCAGCACTCGAGCACATACGTTAGATTGTACACAATTGCTTACAAAGTTTTAACAGCGTAATTAAAGTAGTTCTCAGGATTGGTTTCACACTCTTACCTGGTGTCATTCCGATAGCACACATAGTAGTACCCATCCAGTCAGAGTTTACTTCATCCAGTTAGAATACTGTACACAGCCCATTTTTATACTTTATATATTTTAGATTTATATTCTATAACACTGCTATATTCTTATTCTATAATATTTACATTTAAAATTTTTAAATTCTACCACTTAGGGCAAACTGGGTCCGTGAAACGGAATTTGGTTTACATTTCATGTACCACATGTTGCGTAATTGACACTAAAGTCTCTTTGAAGCCTAAAACCTTGAAATCCATCCATCCATTATCTTCTGCTTTATCCTCTCAATGGTCGCAATGGTTCCCCATGCCCATCCAGGGGAGAACGTTTCAGGCGCTGGGAAGATACACCAAGGACAGGGTGCCAATCTATCTCTGGACATACTCACTCACACAGACACACTTTATATGGGGCAATTTGGAGAACTCAACTGACTTTGATCCATGTTTTTGGACTGTGGGAAGAAACCGGAGAACCCGGAGGTAACCCACGCGGACACGGGGAGAACATGGAAACTCCACCCAGATTGGGATTCGAACCGCTGAGAGGAGAACATGCAAACCACTAAGCCATTGTGCCACCCAGCCTTAAAATCACGCATCTTATTTGCACATTCAAAGAAAACGGGTCACACCCTGGACATCACCTACAGTCCAGCAGCTTCCCTCAGGCCAGCGAGTTAGCCAACTGAGGATGCAGACCACCAGACAACAATGCAATCTCACATGCAATCACACACTCCAACACCAGAACTTCACACACATCTAATGCCATATGGCGCCTTTTTCATTATTTGTTTTCCTGTTGACAGTATTAGAGCATTGAATCACTTTAACGGTACATACTGCATGTCCAAGTTTACAGGTGTGTGTGTGTGTGTGAGAAAAAGGATGGATAGGATGAGTGCGTATATACGAGGGTTGGAACTTAAATAGTGGCAACTATTTATTTATAACCGATACAAAAGAGTTACATGTTTGCACCTGTTACTGTCCTTCAAAGTCGTCACCAGCGTTGTGTAGAACCAGTTGCCAGCGATGTGGAAGGCGTAGTATACCATCAGCAGAGCCTGTTGTGTTGATGGTGCGAATGGAGCGGTCTACTGCCTGTCGAATCTCTGGAACAGTTCTAAAGCGAATGCCACGAAGTACTGTACCATCCACCATACTCCCTGGACTTGGAAGTCCTTGTGACTTTGATTTGATTCCGAAGATTAAGGAATTCGCTTCAGAACTGTTCCAGAGATTGGACAGGCAGTAGACCGCTCCATTCGTACCATCAACAGAACAGGCTCTGCTAACGGTATACTACGCCTTCCACATCGCTGGCAACGGGTTCTACACAACGCTGGTGAATACTTTGAAGGACAGTAACAGGTGCAAACACGTAACTCTTTTGTATCGGTGGTGAATAAAAAGTTGCCACTATTTAAGTTCGGGTTAGTGGTTAGCAAGTTAGCAAGTTCGCCTCTCAGCTCTAGGGATTCCCAGTTCGAATCCCCATCTGGGTAGAGTTTCCATGTTCTCCCCGTGTCCGCGTGGGTTTCCTCCGGGTTCTCCGGTTTCCTCCCACAGACCAAAAACATGGACCAAGTCAATTGAGTTCTCCAAATTGCCCCATATAGAGTGTGCGAGTGTGTGCCCAGCGATAGATTGGTGTATCTGCCCAGCACACGAAACGTTCTCCCCTAGATGGGCATGGGGAACCCCCCCCACCGCGACCCTAATATAGGATAAAGCGGAAGACAATGAATGAATGAATGAATGAATATTTAAGTTCCAACCCTCTATATATAATTTATATAGTATATAATATATAATATATGCGCATTCTGTGCAACCAAAGAAAAATTCCCTGTATGTGAGAGCATACCTGGCAAATAAAGCACAGTGCTGGTTCCAATTCTGAAAAAGCTGATATGCAACAGTCAAACTCCCTGACCAGTACATCTTCAGATGGTGGATGATTTCTTTATTTGAATATGGCGACATTTACAGACCATAGTCAGGAGTATTATACAGATACAGTCTTCTCAGCAGCAATTGAGTGGGTGACCAAACTCCTGTAAACTCTGAGAGCTTAATGGCTCTGAAAGAGAATGTATTTAACATTTTGCAGTTCAATTTAATACAAAAACCTACCTTTCAGGAACAAGGCTCCCACTGAAGAGTGAAATGAAAAGAATCCATTGATCACCTCCAGTTGAAACAAAAAGTCTAGACACAAGTGACAAAACAACCAAAGGGCAGAACATTCACTGCAAGGAATGCCATCAGAATCCCATTTTTTTTGGAGGAAACTTTCTTCCCGTTGAAACTTCCTGAATGCGATTTGCCCCTGTGTACAGTCTTTGTCCCACGCAGCCAACAACCCAACGCTGTGACTGCAGCTCCACGCCAGAGGCCAGCCAGATGTGTGGTGAACCCTCAGCGAGTGAAAAACCTACTGGTGCTTACGGGACAAGAACCGACCTGCGATGGAGCCTAAAGATAAGCCCTGTTTCTTCTGCTGGGAAACATCTGACAGTCTCTGTTCCTCCTCCTAAACCAACAGGAGACATATCGAAGTCAATAATCAGAAACAGGGCAGCAGATCATTTCAAACCGGTCAAAAACTGGAAGACATTAAACTAAAACCTCAGAGAACCATTACTAAAGCACTACTTTCAACTAAGAGGCTGTTACAGTTTTAAAAGTTTAAAGTAATTTAAAAGGAGGTTAAAAGGGAATTAAAAAAAAAAGCAAAGCCCTTGTATACATTAATGCATTTCAGAGTCATTTTAATTGTTAAATCTGGTGTTCTGCTTTCCACACAAGAGTCCGCCCCCAATGATATTGTGAAAGACGGACCAGAATATTTGTGTTATAGGGGGGAGTAACAGGCATTAATGACGGCAGCTTTGCTAGAGGAGCAGGAAAAGAAAAACAATCCAGCAGCATTTCTGGAACATTGCGCTGACAAGAAACAGACATTGACTCCAGAAATAGAAGCGCTTACAAAATCCTATAGCCTGATCCCCCAACGAGAAACACTTGCTTTTTTACGAAAACACACACATTGTTTGTACATTGTTTCCAGAATTATCATGTAGTTTGTAGTACTTCTGATCAACATCGAGTTTAAAACAACTGGATTTAAACAGCCACCAAATATCCATCCATTATCTTCTGCTTTATCCTCTATAAGGGTCGCGGGGGGGTTGCCCATCCAGGTCTGTGTGCGCAGCGATAGATTGGTGCCCTGCATGAGCTGGATGTGCAGGGAGCACCCCCTGGAACACCCCCTGGAAAAATAAAGCAGACCTTAGTAGAGGATAAAGCGGAAAATATGGCTGGATGGATGGTTGTTACTGTGTCGAGTCAAGATTCATCCATCCATCATTATCTTCCACTTTGTCCTCTACTAGGGTCGTGGGGGGGGGGGGTTCCCCATGCCCATCCAGGGGAGAACGTTTTGGGCGCTGGGCAGATACACCCAGGACAGGATGCCAATCTATCGCTGGGCACCACTCACTCACACAAACACACTCTATATGGGGCAATTTGGAGAATTCAATTGACTTGATCCATGTTTTTGGACTGTGGGAGGAAACCGGAGAACCCGGAGGAAACCCACGCGGACACGCGAGAACATGGAAACTCCACCCAGATTGGGATTCGAACCGGGAATTCCAAGCGCTGAGAGATGAACGCACTAACCACTAAGCCACCCGCCACCAAATATGATCTGTTGAAAATTAAATGATTTAAGAAGGCTGCTGGAGCCTATCCCACTACTTACACAGCAAAATGCAGCAAACCAATTAAACAGGGTTGACCCGACTGTGGACTAAATTCAAAACTGCCCCTTTTAGTTCTGCTGTTCTAGTCAGTTATGCCGGTGTCAGATGATGCATTTTATCCAACATAAACATCGGTGTACTATTTAATTACTGTGCTTTATCAGCTCTAATGACTTTTCTTATCTTAAGGCATCACCAGCTCTTTATCTGTAACACTGCCAGAGCACCATGGCAAGGACAATTACTGGACAGAACCTGGATTCCTGTCCGACTGGCGTTGTTGCTGTCCTGCAGGACGGCCTTATTGAACTGATCTAGCTTTTCAAATTTTTGTAAATGGACACCTGATCAGGGTTAGTGGTTAGCATGTTCGCCTCTCAGTGCTAGGGATTCCTGGTTCGAATCCCAATCTGGGTGGAGTTTCCTTGTTCTCCCTGTGTCCATGTGGGCTTCCTCCGGGTTCTCCGGTTTCCTCCCACAGTCCAAAAACATGGATCAAGTCAATTGAATTCTCCAAATTGCCCCATATAGAGAGTGTCTGTGTGAGTGAGTGTGTGCCCAGCGAAAGATTGGCGCCCTGTCCTGGGTGTATCTGCCCAGCGCCCGAAACCTTCTCCCCTGGATGGGCATGGGGAAACCCCCCTCCCTGCGACCCTAGTAGAGGATAAAGCTGAAGATAACGGATGGATGGACACCTGATCATTACACAGTCTGTATATAGGTGTCCTGCACTGTTGTTGCTGCCCCGCCCCCCCCCCCCCCACTGAGCCTCTGCCGCGGTCACGTCGGTGTGCTCTTTGCTGGTTCAGCCGCGGAACACTGCAAAGCTGCTATGTGACAATGCACTATTGCATAAATAATCAACTTGAAGCCCCTTTTAAACAATCCACAAAAAAGAAACAAATAGGAGGTGTACCAATGCGAGCTGCGCTTGTCTCCTCTTAAAGGCTTCGATGGGATCGTCTTCATGAGCGTAATTTTCCAGGACGCTACGGACGTCCTCCACTCCACTCAGTGCGATCGCTGTTCAGCACAAGAAAACGTTAGGATCAAAGCAAATCTGCAACATTACTGCGCTTCTCTCTTTCACCTACAACCTGTAGATGTACAGTATGTACATACTTACTCTTAAGAAAAGCAGCCAGGTCATATAGCGTGCGGTCTTCCGAGTTGCCGTCCCACTTGCGCAGTGCCATGCCGTTAAAAGGCTGCAGGCTGAAGGCCTCTCGCTTGCAGTCCACTATAATCACTTTCGAGGTGTCCCTGTTTAAACAGGACACATCCTGCGGAGAGGTATTTCAGCTTTATATATTTATTTCATGATGTTCATGATGAACCTGATGTTTATCAGGGTTCGTTGTTTTAATACTTTATAACTTGGAGCCGTAACCAATAAATAAATCATTTTTTAAAATTTAAATCCTATAACTTAAGTTTCCATCCATTCGTCCATTATCTTCTGCTTTATCTTATAGTAGGGTTGGGGGGGGGGGGGTACTGCTTTAAATATTGTTCCACTGTAAGAATTATATTCAATGTCTGGTTTGAGATAAATGAGTTAATAATAATAATAATAATAATATTAAGTTCCATTTATATAATGCCTCTCGGAATACCCAAAAGTTCAAGTTAAAGACTTTACTATCATCCATCCATTCATTATCTTACACTTTATCCTCTACTAGGGTTGTGGGGGGGGGGGTTCCCCATGCCCATCCAAGGGAGAACGTTTCGGGCGCTGGGCAGATACACCCAGGAAAGGACGCCAATCTATCGCTGGACACTCACTCACACAGACACACTCTATATGGGGCAATTTGGAGAATTCAATTGACTTGATCCATGTTTTTGGACTGTGGGAGGAAACCGGAGAACCCGGAGGAAACCCACACGGACATGGGGAGAACATGGAAACTCCACCCTGTTGGGGATTCGAACCGGGAATCCCTAGTGCTGAGAGGAGAACATGCTAACCACTAAGCCACCGTGCCGCCCCTTAACTTAAGTTTCATGAAGTAGAAATTAAAGCAAATCAAAAACAACACACCACCCTCATTATTACCTTATTGCTTTGCCTGGCAGAGGTTAGTAGTGATGACTGCCTTACACAAGTCTTTAAAAACTCTAAACAGACCAACTGACCTCATGTTTAACCACAAACAACTAAGAGGAAAACCACAGAATGCAACAAAGACGACCTTAAAAGACTAAACTCTTCACTAAGGTTCAAAGTGACTTGAACTCAAATCTAACTCTGTTGATCTCAAAGAAGATATCACCACACTAAAAATAAAATCAATAAATAATAATAATAAATCATGCAAAGACACGGACACAAACAGGACTCACCTATACATCTGTGTCTTTAAAAAAAAAAAAAAAAAAAAAAGGGACTGTTAACACCT
>JAFMOC010000348.1:15000-45000 GCA_019802505.1 Corydoras sp. C115 | reverse complement strand
TATATATATATATATATATATATATATATATATATATAAATATATATAATATATATATATATATATATATATATATATATATATATATGTATATATATATATATATATGTACACACACATACATTCAAACAGTTGATGCAAATTTGTGCTCGTCAGTGAATATTACGTTCCGCCAATAATCAACAGTCCAGAACTGCCCTGCTTCTCTTTAACCAACTGTAACCTTGTTTTCTCCGTTTCTTCCATGTTACTGCTGGTTTCATTTCCACCTATTTGTTTATTACTTGTTTTGCTGTACATCTCTCTCTTTTATTATTCTGAGGTTTTTGTTCTGACTGGAAACATTCAGAATGTTTTGCCTCACACTGTATTATTCTTTTAATAATCCTTTAATATTTTTTAAATGTTATTTTTTATAAAGCTAATTCAAACAGGGTTTGTTAAAGGTTGTAAGCTTGACCTTTACCTGCAACATGTTTTGCGATATTATCCTGGTATTTATTTCAGAAAAGCAAATTGCAAAATGATTCAATCATTTTTAACATAAAGTTATTCTTCTAAGTGATCTGAAAAATGTATTTTCATTAACTAAATCAATTTATTTTATTTAAGGTATGTTTTTGAACCCGGGCTGTTTAACTAAGGAATACGATAGGCATGGCATGTAATTCTTGTAAATAGTAAATAAGCATATTCCAAAGTGTTCTCATTACATCATTTATATTACAGGAGAAAATTGATAAAATAAGCATGAAATTGGATATTAAAGTTTGTCTTCTATGATCCAGCACATTCAGAAGACTGATTGCTCTTCACATTTTCAAGTGCAGAATCTGTGGGTGTGATTTCAATGCATGTCACTTTCATTTCCACGATGGCTAAATGATTAGTCAGTGTTGCATATAGAAATCTAAAGCGATGGTTTGCCTTTTGACAGACCTTAAACGGACCCCTAAGTCAGCTTGGGTTGTTTAAAACAGAAGAGGATTTGTTCAGTGAGGCGTGAGGAGAAGAAGAAGGAGAAAAAAAAAACAGAAAAAAAAAAAAAAACGAAAAAAAAACAGGTAAAAATGGATCTGGTGCCAGCTGGCCTTTACACTTCAGATGCTTTCATCATTTTTCACTGACTTTATATAACTCCACAGGTAGTCAGTCAACAGTTCACAGATTATTTGAATACCGCGTAGCTTTATATCTGTGACGAGAAATGGGTTTTCAAACACACACTCGCACACATGGTTTCAAATCTGCTGCCTCCCGCCCTCAGTCTCATACGCTGCCAGATGAGAGGTGAGGTCGGGGTAAATTAATGAGGGGAAGACAGCAGAGTGTATAGCAGAGTGAGCTGCATCATCCAGACACTGGTGAAATGTGAATGCCAAATATGTACACACGTAGGCACACATTAACAAGTCGAAACAGGCAAACGCTGATTTGCTTTGCGCTCTGAGACAAATTAGGACAAATGTTTACAGAGCCCATGCAGCAATGATAAACACACCCACATCTCATTCCATTTTGCTGACATGCTTTCAAATCACTACTCGGATCTAATGCGGTATTTTTCCCCCTTAAAGGAAGAAGCTTTGTCCCTAAAGCTGGCGTATCACCTCCACGGCAGTACAGGATGCCGTCACATGGACACTCTCGGTACAGTTACAAACTCAGTAGTTTAACATCACAACAAAAAATATCATATACTTTGTTGTCTCAAAAAAAATATGCCTTGATGATAAAAAGCAAAAGAATAAGTAGCTCTGGTCCCCCCCCCCCACACACACACACATTTTAGCATGTAACTGAATATACAGGCACATGGAGAACATGACTTTAGTAACGACGGACTACCGAAGCAGCCGAGGAGGCAGAAGGTTAATGAGGCACAAAAAGAGGGCGAGGAGAGGAGGGTAAGAAAGTTCCATTGTCTTGGGCTACTGAGAGAAGAAGAAAAAAAAAAAAAAAGAATAGCGGCACAGTATGTGAGGGAAAAGAAAGCCGGAAGAAAAATCAATGCAGGAGCAGAAGGGCAGAATGGGGTAGAGACACAGGGGGCACTGCGGCATTATGCCACCTGGGTCAATGAGGAGAAGAGGCCAGCAAAAGGGGGCCGGCTCGCAGTTTGGAGGGTTTTTTCGGCGCAGAATACAGGTTTAACATGACCCCAGAACGGTTTCAGAGAGATGGAGGGAAAAGGGAAAAGAGAAGAAAAGCTAGCATGAGGTCACGGCTGTATCCTGAGCTAAACATTCGGCTCCTCAGGACCGACAAGCAACGGAAAAGCATTTCATGTGTTTGTAAACAGAGGTACTGTTTACAACGTGGAGAAGCAGTGCTACCAAAAGAAGGCAAGAAGGTAAAAGCGAAAGAAGAAAGAGCTACAAATTTATAGTGACATCCAACACGAGATTGCGAAAAGATAGCACAGTGTGACGGTTAAACGGTACAATTACCAGAAAAGGAATGTTGGGGGGGCGGGGGGTGGAGAGAACAGCACCACACACAAGGTACAAACCACATGTGCTACAATCATGCATAACTACGCAGGAAAGAAGGAGGTCGTTACCTTAACGTGATGGCCTTCCATGTAGTGTGTGGCATCCCGGAAAAGCCGATACATGACGAAACCCTGGGGGGTCGATGCTGTCAATCAGGGGGTAAGCCGTCTGACCGGAAACACAGTTCATGTTAAGTTTAGAGTGTTGTGAATCCACAGTGTTGCACAGAATTCCTGCAACTTAATACCGAAACTTACTAATGACGATCAAAAAAAAGAAAAACATAAACGTGCCAAACATGTTTGAGGCTGAAATCCACAAACATCTCACACTCTGTGATCCAGTAGATCTGTGATCTATTAGTTTATTGATAAAATATAGTGATCGATTTTGCCTACACGGTGGCTTAGTGGTAAGCACGTTGGCCTCTCAGCAATAGGGATTCCCGTTGGGGTTCGAATCCCCATCTGGGTGGAGTTTCCATGTTCTCCCCGTGTCCGTGTGGGTTTCCTCCGGGTTCTCCGGTTTCCTCTCACAATAATTTTTTGTTTTAATAAATATAAATTATAATTGTGGGCGGCATGGTGGCTTAGTGGTTGGCATCTCAACACTAGGGATTCCTGGTTCAAATCCCTATCTGGGTGGAGTTTCCATGTTCTCCCCGTGTCTGCGTGGGTTTCCTCCGGGTTCTCCGTTTTCCTCCCACAGTCTAAAAACATGGATCGAGTCAATTGAGTTCTTCAAATTGCCCCATATATAGTGTGTCTGTGAGTGGGTGTGTGCCCAGCGATAGATTGGCGTCCTGTCCTGGGTGTATCTGCCCAGCGCCCGAAACGTTCTCCCCTGGATGGGCATGGGGAACCCCCCCGCGACCCTAATATAGGATTAAGCGGAAGATAATGAATGGATGGATTTTGCCTACTGTGCTTGTACAGAGGACTAAGTCCTCCACATTTAACCCATCACAGTGAAACACACACACACACACACACACACACACACACACTGAGTGAAGTGAGCACACGTGCCCAAAGCTAAGGGTAGCCCTGTATACGATGCCCACAGAGCAATTGGGGTTAGGTGCCTTACCCAAGGGCACTTCAGCCATAGTAATTGAGAGACTGGGAATCGAACCGGGGGGTTTCACGGCCAATCAGCCAACCAGTGCTGGTTCCTTTACCACAAGCCAACGACTGCCTCTTTACTGCAGTGTGTTTAGATTGCACAGAGCTAAGTGTATTCATATGAACTTTAAAAACGTTTAATTAATTCAGTGTTCTAGAAATGATTCTGGTTCAAACAACCCAAGCCAGTCACATCGGTGTGGCAGCTCATTGGTTAGGGTGCTGGGCTATTAATCTGAAGGCTGGGGGTTCAAAAATGTTTCCACTGTGGGCCCCATCTACAAGGCCATTAACCCTCATTATAAAACGGGTAAAATGTTCTCCTCGTGTCTTTGTTTACAGCTCCTGAGGAGCAATCATGGTTAGGTGCCTTACCCAAGTGCACCTCAGCCATAGTACTTGATGGGACAGGAAATCGAAAAGATGACCAGGCTGGTTCTTTAACCATAAGCCTACAACTGCCCCCTAATAAAGCAATGAGGCACACGAGGTTGTGCATTACTGTGAATAAATCATGGGAAATCCCTGTGATTTATTCACAATAATACACAACCTCGAGAACCTTATTGCTTTTATAAAACGGTTACAAAATA
Organism: Corydoras sp. C115; assembly: GCA_019802505.1. Classification (NCBI taxonomy): domain Eukaryota; kingdom Metazoa; phylum Chordata; class Actinopteri; order Siluriformes; family Callichthyidae; genus Corydoras; species Corydoras sp. C115. Next base: position 40,788 of record JAFMOC010000348.1, on the reverse strand, counting down.
AGATTTCATTCATAAATGTTTAATAAAACTACGTTTTTTTTTTAATAAACTGGTCTTCCGTAACATAATCAAGTCCAGTTTTTAAATGAATGTTGTATGTGTACATATATGTGAATGTTGCTAAGCAACAAGTTACCGGCTTAGTGCTCACCTGGAAATGGCTCACTTTTCATATTAATTTGTATTTCCATTAAAGTCTTAATATTTAAAATAAGGTTTTACCACTTTTGCACATTTCACACAATGATATGAATGTGAAGCAGACAGAGGTGTGCATTGCTGCTAATGAAGAAAGATCTACAAATTTATAGTGACAGTTTATAGTATTTTTATATTTTATATTATTTTAAAATTTATGGTGTTTATTATTATTATTATTTTTTTTTTAGTGTTGGCACTTTGAGATTTTACATAATGAAAAGTGCGTTACAAATAAGATCAATTATTATTATTTATTATTATTACGACACGGCTTGACAAGCGGCTCAACCAATCAGATTTAAGAACTGGAACTACTTCTTTTATAAATTGTATTGCTGGTGACATCGTTATTTGGAACTAAATCAGTGGCAATTATTAATCAGGCATTCTGATGGGCTGCCTTGGGAGGGGGGGTGCTGATGCATGAAAAATGAATATGATTTAAATAGAACTAAGCAGAATGCATTACATCAGTCATTATAAGTAAGACAAATTTTAGTCTCATGATTCATATTATATTTTAATATAAAATAATTACCATTTGAATCATATGTAGCATTAATGATTGGAATCATGGTCTCTATTAGAGTTTAGAAAGAGACTGTTCCTAATATAATAATAAAAAAAAATCTAACTTTTTTAAATTACATCAAAGACGACCAGTGTGTGTGCCGGCTGCTCCTTATCTAACGAAACCAATGAGACCAAAGACGAGTACTAATTAAACACTGCTTGATGGTTCTGGTGAAAAGACCACCACTCTGGTATGCCATGCCATAACAAATCCTGAATTATTGGTCACGCTTAATAAGCAAAAAAAAAGAAAAACAGCAACAGCTTGCAAAACAGAACCTCATTTAAAGCTTGTATAGCTAATTTACATATCAATGCTGACACAATAAAGGCGTGTGCCAGCTAAAAAACCCCACAGACACCACAACAAATTAAGTCAACATGATATATCGTCACGTAAACAACAGGCACTGATAAATGTAAGAAAAGAAAAACAAAGAAGTCTGTGTGGAGTTGCATCAAAGGGTAAAAAGTATCAGAGGGTTTAATTATGCATCACAGTATCTATGAACTCCCCATGAACCAGAATGACTTTCGGTTTTAAGTTTTTAAAAAAAAGAACTGTACTTTATACCGATGATTAAATCTAGTGTTTTAAACAGTACAACAACAACAAAAAAGGAAAACAATGGTGTCTGGACTCACCATGCCTGTTTCCGACGTGAAGATGACGATCTCATAAAGTGGTGCCAGCTGCTGAAACAGGTAGTCTATGCCTGGCCTCTTTTTAAAACGCCAACCTGTGGCCAACTAAACATCAGGAATGAAAACACAAAACACATTATATTTTTTTAAACAGACAAAAATAAAAAGACACATCAAATATAATGAACAATCAAATCATGATTAGACACTTTTCTATTATATTGAATTATACTGGGGCGGCACGAAACGTTCACCACTCAGCACTAGGAATTCCCGGTTCGAATCCCCATCTGGGTGGAGTTTCCATGTTCTCCCCGTGTCCGTGTGGGTTTCCTCCGGGTTCTACGGTTTCCTTGCACAGTCCAAAAACATGGATCAAGTTCAATTGAGTTCTCAAAATTGCCCCATATAGAGTGTGTCTGTGTGAGTGAGTGTGTGCCCAGCGATAGATTGGCACCTTGTCCTGGGTTACCTGCCCCATGGATGGGCATGGGGAACCCCCCCGCGACCCTAATAGAGGATAAAGCGGAAGATAATGGATGGATGGATGAATTATACTGTAAAAGAACAATGGGGGTCCATGCCCATCCAGGGGAGAATGTTTTTGGCGCTGGGCAGATACACCTATGACAGGGCGCCAATCCATCGCTAGGCACACACATGTACTCACTCACGCAGAAACACACACTATGTGGGGCAATTCAGAGTAGCCAATTTACCTTGAATCCATGTTTTTGGACTGTGGAAAACCCACAGGGACACAGGGAGAACATGGAAACTCCACCCAGATTGAGAAGTGGATGTGCTATCCACTAGATGCCACCCTGCTACCAATCACTGGATTTTATTTCCATCCATTATCTTCCGCTTAATCCACTACTAGAGTCGTGGGGGGGGGGTTCCCCCATGCCCATCCAGGGGAGAATGTTTCCAGCGCTGGGCAGATACACACAGGACAGGGCGCTAATCTACTGCTGGGCACACACTCACACAGACACACTCTATATGGGGCAATTTTGGAGAATTCAATTGACTATCCATGTTTTTTTGGACTGTGGGAGGAAACCGGAGAACCCGGAGGAAACCCACGCAGACACGGGGAGAACATGGAAACTCCACCCAGATGGGGATTCGAATTAGTGATTCCCTAGTGCTGAGAGGCGAACGTGCTCACCACTAAGCCACCGTGCAAGTCAATTCACCTTGAAGCCAAGTTTTTAGACTGTAGGAGGAAAAAAGACAACCTGGACAACCAAAGTTGACACAGGGAGAACATGGAAACTCCATCCAGATTGGGATTCGAAATTCGTAGCTCCATCACTGGATTTTCCATCCATTATCTTCCGCTTTATCTTCTATTAGGGTTGCGGGGGGGGGGGGGGGGGTTCCCCCATGCCCATCCAGGGGAGAACGTCTCGGGCGTTGGGCAGATACACCCAGGACAGGGCGACAATCATTCACTGAGCACACACTCACGCACACAAACACACTCTATATGGGGCAATTTTGGAAAATTCAATTGACTTGATCCATGTTTTTTTATAGACTGTGGGAGGAAACTGGAGAACCCGGAGGAAACCCACGCAGACACGGGGAGTACATGGAAACTCCACCCAGATTTGGATTCGAACCAGTAATCCTTAGTGCTGAAAGGAGAACTTGCTAACCACTAAGCCACCATGCCGCCCTCACTGCCCCCCTTTAATTTCTTAAAAATATTTCAGTAAAACAAGGCAATAACTGAGCTTTTTTATTTTTACATGTGAACTGGTTGACAGAGTCCAGCATGCAGGCTGCTACAGCTGCTTTTCACTCTGTACTCTATTTATAATTCTTGTGATAATGCAACAGCGATGAAAGTAAATTCCCTTTGGAATTATTAAAGTATTCCTCTGTGGAGTTCAACCCTTCCAAAATCAAAACAAAAGCCCGTTAAAAAACGGAATGCAACTCTGAATAGAAATAAGGGTTCTGTGGGAGCGTAAGGCTTTTGGAATAATATTTGAATAAGCGTCGTAATCCAATTTTTAAAAAAATGGTCCAGTGAAGTATTAATGTGGGAAAAATGCAAACTATTAAACTTTTATTGAGCTCAGCAAATCATCGGAAAAATGGCGCATGCCTAAATAAAAAGGAGCACAGAGATCCAGGTCACGAGGTGTCACTGTTTACCGAGTGAACTGTTAATGGGGGGGGAAAAAAAAAACATGTGAGAGCAGGTGCACTTGTGCAGTTCACTTCCTCTTTGCAAAGATAAAATCATAAAACGATCAAAATGTTTGACATGAAACAAAAAACACCTAGATGTTTGAGTCCTAAACCTTTCAAAACACCTTCTGGCCGAATTTCTGTCATTATTTTGTAATCTGTAAATTCGCTTACTCAGCAGGATTTTCTAATTCAGTGAACTCAAAGGTAGGGTGTGGTAGCTCAGTGGTCAGGGTGTTGGGCTATTAATCTGAAGGTTGGGGGTTCAAATCCCAGGTCCACTGAAGTTACCAGTGTGGAATCTTGAGCAAGACCCTTAACTCTCATTGCTCCAGGGATGTTGTGATTAACCCTTTGCTCACCTTGTAAGTCGCTTTGGATAAAAGCGTCCAATAAATCACCAAATGTAATGTAATGAAATGCAAAGGTAACAGTTCAGTCTCTTACTAAACTTCTTATTTGCTGAATTTTGGTTCATTTATTGTACATTTACATTTAATCATTTAGCAGACGCTTTTATCCAAAGCGACTTACAAATGAGAACATTACAAGTCAGAAGTTATGCAGAAAACCGACTACACTGTAAATTCATCAAACCTGATTGTTATTTGATGTTGCACCCCCCCCTTTTTATTATTTATTATTTTTTTTATTACAACAGGTATTTGTTAATGTGATGCGTCTTCAGTAGTTTCTTAAAACTGTTTAGTGATTCTGCCTTATGGACAGAGTTGGGAAGATGGTTCCACCATTTTGCAGAGGTGAACGCCACGGAGTGAGAATCAGCTCCTCGGTGAGGTGGAACCACCAGGCGGCAATCATCACTGGAGCGAAGTGAACGAGTCGGAGTGTATATTGAAAAGATAGAGTGAAGGTAGGAGGGGGAAGATCCAGAAATGGTTCTGTAGGCCAGAGTCAGTGACTTGTACTGAATGCAGCAGCTACAGAAACCAGGGGCGTGGTAGCACAGTGGTTAGGGTGTTGGGCTATCAATCTGAAGGTTGGGGGTTCAAATCCCAGGTCAACTGAAGTTACCAGTGTGGGTCCTTGAGCAAGTCCCTTAACCCTCATTGCTCCAGGGATGTTGTGATTAACCCTGTGCTCACCTTGTAAGTCGCTTTGGATAAAAACGTCGGCTAAATGACCAAATGTAATGTAAATGTAACCAATGGAGAGAAATGAGTAATGGAGTGACATGAGTTCTTGGGCTGGTTAAACACAAGTCGGGCTGCAGAGTTTTGAATCAGTTGAAGAGGTCTGATTGTGGAAGCTGGGAAGCTGTTGTAGGGACTCCTAAAAGCTTAATATTGTGTACTTCAGCATTTAGCCCATTACCTCAGCTCGGGGGTACAGACTAAGAACGCAGGTATTGATTTCAAGCCAGTAAGTTTCAAAGACACTTAAACAAAGCCTTTCTAAGATGTGGAGGGGAAATAAAACCCCAGTTGGAAGCATGCGGTTAAGGTGGTGTGTCTGTCCGCAGCGAGACCACCTGTTGCTTATGCCTTTGTGTTTCAAATCGTAGCGGGGACAGGACGGGCGTTAGTGTAGGTAGACGCTCGAACAGGTGGTGGGCCTGACAATGACCCCATTAGAATTCAAACCGCTATCATGATCTATAGGAACCTCTGTGAGGTTTAACAACAAGGTTTATAGATACTGTGCTCAGAAAATCGGGACCCAAATTGGGAATCTATTATTTTACCCGAGCCAAACATCAGGGACATTCCTATTTGTGCTATTACAGTGCCAGTTTAAAGCTTGGACATGCCTCCTTTTGGCTCCAATTATTGCCCATGTTCTCAGTTCCACTTCCTGTAAAGATGGACTTTGTAGTTCTACCATTCCAGACTGTAGTCCAGACTGTTTGTGTTCTACAGTACATACTGTGTATGTCCCCTTTACTCTGTTCTAATAGTCAAGACTCCAAAAGTAGCACCACAGAGCAGGGATTATTGGGTTGGTGCATTATTCCTATCCCAGCCGTGTCACTAACGTGTTTAAATGAAACTACAACCACCTCAGGACATCAGTGTCACTGCAGAACTGACAATCAACAATCCACCACCCAAGTTATCCCTGTTTTGTGATGGTCCAGACAACAGGGGACTAACAAGGACAAGAACACAGATGGACTACAGTCTGTTATTGTTAGACTATAAAGTCCACCTAATATGGTAAGTGGAGAAGCAGAAAGGGGGTGTGTCCAAACTTTTGGCTGGTCACATTACACAGAGCTGACCAACATCAGTGATTTCCTTTTATAAAATGTAGGCTTGTGGTTTAGAAAGCAGACTTGTGACCTGAAGGTCCCTGGTTCGATTAAGCACCATGGCTGAAGTGCACTTGAGCAAGGCACCCAACATCATTTGCTCCCCGGGCCCCATATACGGGGCTGCCCAACGCTCCGGGCAGTTTGAAGTTTGCTCACTTCACTCCGTGTGTCTATATGTTAAATGGAGTTAAATGTAGAGGATACATTACTCTGTGTGTAAGTTCAAAAAGAAAAGAAACCGACGTACCGACCACTCTGGATGAAGAAGGACGTCTGTGAGCTCGATCACCAGTGTGTATGGAGGCTGGTAGTATGGATCCTTCACTGGGTCAGGGAGAAGCTTTGGACTTGTGGGCTCGATGATCATCTGCGCACATTTTCCGATCAATAAACAGCCGGTTAAATCAAATCAACTCACACGCCGTCGTCAACAAGCATCCCAAAAACCAAGCCTTTGGCTGCTTACCTGTCTGTAATCTTTAAAATATTTATAGGTTCTCCTGAGCTGCTGAAGAATCAGAACATCTGCACGAGGAAAAGAAAAAAAAAGACAATAAATTAACTGCAAAAAATCTGGGTTCCTTAAAATGTTTTGCTGATCGATCCATTAAAGAGGGCGGCACAGTGGCTTAGTGGTTAGCACGTTCGCCTCTCAGCGCTAGGGATTCCTGGTTCGAATCCTCATCTGGGTAGAGTTTCAATGTTCTCCCCGTGTCCGCGTGGGTTTCCTCCGGGTTCTCCAGTTTCCTCCCACAGTCCACAAACATGGACCAAGCCAATTGAGTTCTCCAAATTGCCCCATATAGAGTATGTCTGTGTGAGTAAGTGTGTGCCCAACGATAGATTGGCACCCTGTCCTGGGTGTATCTGCCCAGCGCCCGAAACGTTCTCCCCTGGATGGGCATGGGGAACCCCCCCCAGCGACCCTAGTAGAGGTTAAAGCGGAAGATAATGGATGGATGGATGGATCCATTAAAGCCGAACACAAGTATAGTTGACAGAACATCTGAGAAGCATGAGATTGAGGGTTTATTTAGATTTGAACATATTGTCACCGATCAAAACAGTACCATAACCTGATATAGTAGATTGTCACAAAACAGCAAAGCTGAAGCAACAGTGGCAAGGGTTTATAAAAAAAAAAATAAAAAAAAAAAAAAAAAAAAAAAAACTCCTCCGGGTTCCTCCCACAGTCCAAAAATATGGATCAAGTCAATTGAATTCTCAAAAATTGCCCCATATAGAGTGCGTCTGTGTGAGTGAGTGTGTGCCCAGTGATAGATTGGCGTCCTGTCCTGGGTGTATCTGCCCAGATACTCCCTGATAATGTTGGTTCTAAGAGGGCAACACAGTGGCTCAGTAGTTAGCACGTTCTCCTCTCAGCTCTAGGGATTCCCTGTTCGAATCCCAATCTGGGTGGAGTTTCCATGTTCCCCCCGTGTCTGCGTGGGTTTCCTCTGGGTTCTCCAGTTTCCTCCCACAGTCCAAAAACATGGATCAAGGTCAGTTGGATTCTCAAAATTGCCCCATATAGAGTGTGTCTGTGTGAGTGAGTGCGTGCCCAGTGATAGATTGGCGCCCTGTCCTGGGTGTATCTGCCCAGCGCCCGAAACCTCCCCTGGATGGGCATGGGGAACCCCCCCCGTGACCCTAATAGAGGATAAAGCGGAAGATAATTAATGGATGGATTGTTGGTTCTAATGGAAGAAGCCTTCTGAGGACCAAGGCTCAGTGGGGAACTCCTCCTTCTTGAGCTTCTCTGCTGCTGATTTTCCATTCATACTCAACGTTACATCAAATGGTAGTGTCCATCAATATTCACGTCAACAACATTGACGGCTTTCGGTAACCTTGGTGACACCTTTCCATCATGGTAATGTCTTGCTAAGTTTAGTGGGCAGCCAGTTTAATGGAGTTTGTCCCCACACAGGTATGAGTCATCATTAAATCTCCACCCAGATTGGGATTGCTAACCAAGAACCCAGAGTCATACCCTTGAATCCTCAAATTAAATTCCAGTGAATTTCTGTAACATCTAATAATGACATCTATGACATGTTGGATTAATGGAGCAACAAAATAGCTTTATTCTTCCTGGTATCAGTTTTTCTCAGGAATACTTGTATCAGAAACAAAAACCTGCTGCGTTCTTATTCATTGCTTTCAGGAAATGTTTCATCATCAAGAATAATGACACGGAGGCCAAGTTATCTCTGTTGGGACCACAAGCCAATTTCGTTGCTAATCCATAAACAATCAGTGAAACCTTAGGAACTTATTTCCATTGCCAAAAAATGTAAATGCAATTCATTTGTTGTAGGAGACTCCAAAATACATCACATTTTATAGAGAATAAATGTCGAGTTTAATACTTAAAACAGAACAAAGAACTTATATACTGTATTTAATATAAATCCATCCATCCATTATCTTCCGCTTTATCCTCTATTAGGGTCGTGGGAGGGGGGTTCCCCATGCCCATCCAGGGGAGAACATTTCGGGCGCTGGGCAGATACACCCAGGACAGGGCGCCAATCTATCGCTGGGCACACACTCACTCACACAGACACACTCTATATGGGGCAATTTGGACTTAATCCATGTTTTTGGACTGTAGGAGGAAACCGGAGAACCCGGAGCAAACCCACGCGGACATGGGGAGAACATGGAAACTCCACCCAGATGGGGATTCAAACCGGGAATCCCTAGTGCTGAGAGGAGAACATGCTAACCACTAAGCCACTGTGCCGCCATTTTAGTATAAATGCCTAATGTAAATAGTAAATGAACATTTAGCATTTAACAGAACGGCATTAACATCTCACGGTTTTTGATTGGTCCAAATGAATAATAACATTAACATCTTCAATTTCTGTTTTGTGAGCACATTAACGCCTTTCGCTATATTAGCCTTCATCGCTTCCTTTTTCACCACAATGGAACTTATGGTGGATGGTGGATGTTGACCTTCCGTTAATTTTAATTTTTACTTTACTAGGCAAGGGAAACAATGAAATTTGTGAAGATAACATGAGAACGCCAATTAAATCCAAAGCAACTGGCAAAAAAAGATTTCATGTAGAACATCAAGGAACACTTAACCGGTGAGATCGGAAGTCAATGAACCGGTGATATCTGAGGTTCCACTGTATTGATGAACTGGCCAGTTCTTTTTAGTGTAATGTGGGGGGCGGGTTAGCTCAGTGATTAGGGCGTTGGGCTATCAATCTGAAGGTTGGGGGTTCAAATCCCAGGTCCACTGAAGTTACCAGTGTGGGTCCTTGAGCAAGACCCTTAACCCTCATTGTCCAGGGATGTTGTGATTGACCCTGTGCTCACCTTGTAAGTCGCTTTGGATAAAAGCGTCTGCTAAATGACCCAATTTATTTTATTTTTATTTATTTAATGTGACTATCGTGATTTATATTTTCCTGTTATCAGCAGCGGTGGCACGGTGGCTTAGTGGTTAGCACGTTCGCCTCTCAGGGCTAGGGATTCCTGGTTCGAATCCCAATCTGGGTGGAGTGGAGTGTGTCTGTGTGAGAGTGTGTGTCCAGCGATAGATTGGCGCCCTGTCCTGGGTGTATCTGCTCAACTCCTGAGAAATTCTCCCCTGGATGGGCATGGGGAACCCCCCGCGACCCTAATAGAGGATGAAGTGGAAGATAATGGATGGATGTTATCAGCAGCTTAAATACATGAGATATTCCCAAAAGTATTTCAGAGGAAAAAATTGATAGTTTGTTCTGGCTTTATTATTACATACATTACTTTATTACGTTACGTAATGTATTTTATACGCTAAATGTAATAAATGTACTGTAAACGAGGCAACAAGCTTCCCTTTGAAAATCACAAACTATTCTTCTTGGGTAAAACAGCACAAGTAGTTCAGAGCCTTGGAATTGCGAAGTTAAATTTTAACATTGTAGTAAATTATAACCCTAAATTTGAAATGCTCTAAATTTCTTTTAAGCGTTTCGATTAAGTGTAAGATTTGACGGAAGACAAAAAACATGAAGCTAACACTAAACACACCGCAAAGCAAATCAAAGGCATGAAGCTTTTAACTCGGAGTTTATACTTTGATCATGTTACGCTTCGACTTATAAACCCACTGCCCAGATCAAACTGACACATCCAGTTACACGGCCACTGATGATCCTCGTCTGCAACAAGAGGCCAAAATAAACTGGATAGAACGGACAGGTACAAGAAGTGGTAAAGCTGATTGGAGGAGACATCGAAAAGAAAAAAAAGAACAGCACAACAACTGAGTCTACTTTGAAGAAGCCCTTGTCCTAACCTTGTTTGTCAGTGTAATGGCGAGGATGCCTATTGTAGTGGCAGAGAGGCTTTGTGGCTCTCGGAAGAGACGTCTATTGAAATGCATGAAGGCGGGTGCAGGAGTAAGATCGATGATTGGGACCCCGGCCTCAACAAAGGCCTCTGTTAATCCACCACTGGGATAGCATATGCTCTGCACGTTGGCAAAGGGCCATTATTACTCAATTGCTTTTCTTCTCTTTTCTTTTGGAAGGTCTTGTATTTCTTTGGGTCCCCGCAAATTTTTTTTATTTTTACATTTTATTCAATAATTAATTAATTTATTTATTATTTTAAATGGTGGTCATCATTGCCTATGAAAACATAACTGGTCAATGATGCCGGCAACTCACAGACCACCAAACTCATAAATACAGCGGAGCCTATTTTCTTTACTTTCATTACCAATGAGGCGCAAACAATCCGGCAAAATCCGAAACTGAGAAAACTGTGGCATTTACCCCTATTTAATGTAAATCCCATAGTGTAAACCCAATTCAATCTAAAGACTCCAAAATAAATACTAAACCCCCATTTTATAGTGAATAAAGTGTTTAATACTAAAAACAGTACAAGAAAAAAAAAAGATAGATAGACACATACACAACGCTCAAGATTATTTTATAATAAATTAATATAAACAATTAAAGTAAATGAACTTTTAACATTTAACAGAACGTTGCTTTAAAAAACAGAGACCATTATCTTGGCCACACTTATTTAAGGAATATCGTCACACAATTTTTTTTTTTGGAGGAACACCATCTAACTGTTTTTGATCCAAGTTATGAATTAATTTTACGTCATCGTTAATCTCTACTTTGTAAGCGCATTAATGACTTTCTCCACAATGGATCTTATCGTGGGGCAACTTTTCGTACATGCGACTGATTTCAGCGACCTTATTGCCGTATTTTTTAATGATTTCATTCTTTTTTTTTTGTCTTTGTGTTTGGTGGCTCTGGAAACTTTCTCTGGTCCCATGATGGACTTAAAGTAAAGCGTTAACTTTGCTTTCACCACACAAAGGAAACACTTTACGGGGACAATGAGGTTATGTGAGCACGCCAATTAAATCCGAAGCAACCGGCAAAAACAGTCATCATTTTTATAAAGAAAAACAAACAACACCGAATCCAATGATATCCAAAGTGGACGGAAACGGAGGTTCCACCTATATGTAGGACACTCTGCATGTGATTGGTCAGCTTGGGCTGAGTACCATTTGTTTATTTGTTTGTTTTTGTTATCCTAGGCATTGTGTGGCCACAGCCGGCCAAAAATCGGAGGCCGAGATGCTAACTAATCATGTAGGAGGAGGTTACATGACCCATCCTTTCAGATAAATTTACAAAAGAAGTAGTGAAGTTACATATACATCTCATATTGCTTAAAATATCAAATGTTGCTTTAAAAAAAACAAAGACTTATCTTGGCCACACTTATGTAAGGAATACCGTCACTTGGCAAGCCGACAAAATGTTTTAGAGGAACACGTGTTCACCCCCTCGAGGACTGCACTCCTAAGTAGCATCACCCGCAGCCTGACGCTATTTTGCCGCAGATGAAGGGAAGGATAGCTTGGGGACAGAAGGCAGCTTGGCTGCCACTCACTCCCCTCAGGGACCTAGTGTTTCCCTAGGTCTCTAAAGTAATCATCGGCCTTCCTTAAGCCTTTTAGTGTTAGACGCCAGCGCCCTGTGTTTGGAGGATATAAATCAAGGTGCTGTATGTGTGTGGGGGAAACACTTCAGGGCACGCGTGCTGTTAATTATGTGATTATAACTGCACTAGATGAGTGCGGAGCTTGTTATCGTGTTTAAAATTGAATTGATTAGAAAACCACAGCTGGCTCTCCATTACACAGACCAGTATGGCTTTCCTCAGCTGCTGTCCCCTCACAGCTTTTTCTAGATTTACGCTTCCTCACATTAAACGTAAAAGAATTCATGATACGGTAGGTCCATCTGTATCTGTCAGGAACGCACCATTCCACTAGGAAAGGGAATTCATTTGCCACATTAAAAGTTACTGGTGGGTCAGTAGTTATAAGTGTGGTCTATAATATGGTCTAATCCAAAGATTTGGAAGTTGCTAAAGGTAAAGCAAAAAAGACGTTGATTTCCGAGAACCTTAACACTACTGGTATTAAGAAATTAGCATAGAAACCAAAAAGATTAAAAATAAAACAAAATAAAATAATTGAGGTTTGTACATACAAAACCAGGCTTTCAAAAAAAAAAAAAAAAAAAAAAAAAAAAAAAAAAAAAAAAAAAAAAAAAAAAAAAAAAAATATATATATATATATATATATATATATATATATATATATATATATATATATATATATATATATATATATATATATATTTTTATTTTTTTTTTTTTTTCTTTTAAAAGGTCATTAGTTAAAAAAAAAAGGTTATTAGATGTCAACACAACACCACCACACAGGGTAATAAATTGTTAGCTTACTTGAAAAGAGTAGTCTACCAACTGCTGGCATTATTTCTGCTAGTTACATTTGATTGCTTATGAATATTAGGGTTTTTTTCGTCCCAAAATATCAAAATCATTATGTATTAAACATTTGTTACAGTGAATGTGACACAATTATAAACAAAAAACAAAAAATAATGGAATAAATGGACTCACCTTTGTCAAATTCATCTGGAATCTGAAAAAAATAAATAAAAAAACATTAGGTAAACTTTTAAACTTAACTTTTTAAAATATTGTGTACAAGCAATATTACTGACACAAATATATATATAGAGCTGAACTGAACTGAACAGTTATATCAAAACCTTATTACCTGATTGTGATAAATAAGGAGCCATGACACGATTTTCTTTGTCCTACATGCTGAGGTTTTAAAGAAATATTTATGACTATAAGTCATAAAGCTAAAGCGAAATTTTTTAATGTTTTTAATTTGAATGTTTACACACTTCCTTAACAGAATACGGTCTCCAACTGTAGAAGCACAACTCTTATTTCATTAGATGCAACTCTCCCTTTACTAATGCAATATAGTTGTATATTTTTTTACTCACAAGTAAACATACAGTAGGAAAAAAAAAAAAAAAAAAAACACTATTTAAAACTTGCACAGGTTTTTGATTAAAATAATATTAAAAAACGAGTGGTACTGGTCCCTAAACCTGATTGGCTGAGCTGTTTTTCTAGCCATGATATTATTGATAATAAAGCACACCTCTGAGAGCTTAACATTCATGATGCATGATGTAGAACATATTACTTTAAAATCATGCAGCAGAAATGGAAATACAGAATAATATAAACAGTGAGCCAAATCCGGATGAGCACTAAACCTGTATCCTGTTACTCAGCAATTGACGTTTACTTTAATTCAATCCACTACATTACATTGTGAAATAATGTTGTTTAACCTTGTTTTAACTTTAACCTGGTTTTTGTATCATAGTGCTTTGATTTATAAAAGCAATTAGGCACTTGAGATTGTGTATTAGACACGGGTGAGACCCGGGTATTACAGCACTCCGTTACATGTCGGGCCTAACACCTCGTTCCCTTTATTTATTTACAATAATGCAATACCTTATTGCTTTAATAAAACATATTACTTCTAATAAAAAATGCATGTCTTCACACGGTTAAGAATGTCTACATAAAATTAATGATAGTAAAGCATTTTTGTATTATTAGATTCATAACGTAAGTTTGTAGTATAAAGGTTAAGCATGCAGGTCGTATTACAGGTTTAACCTCAGTTAGAACTAAATATGTGCTGGGGTTTTTTTGCATCATGACAAACTTTGAAACTTTTAGTTTGGGTAAGACTACTATCTTTTCCTGGCACAAAAGGGAAATAACACAAACAAATAATAATAATGAATAAATAAATAAAAATGACCAGTATCGGTTATCAAACTTTATAATATAAAGATATATATATATATATATATATATATATATATATATATATATATATATATATATATATATATATATATATATATAAAACCATCTATCCATTATCTTCCACTTTATCCTCTATTAGGGTCACGGGGGGAGGGGGGTTCCCCATGCCCATCCAGGGGAGAACATTTCGGGCGCTGGGCAGATACACCCAGGACAGGACGCCAATCTATCGCTGGGCACACACTCACACAGACACACTCTATATGGGACAATTTGGAGAACTCAATTGACTTGATCCATGTTTTTGGACTGTGGGGGCAAACCAGAACCCGGTGGAAACCCACGCAGACACTGGGAGAACATGGAAACTCCACCCAGGTGGGGAATCGAACCGGGAATTAGATGCCCTGAGCAGGGAGCAGATGTTTACACGGTGGCCAGTGAAGAATTGAGTTTAGGTGCTTGGCCTAATTTAGTCAAAGTTCTTGGTGGGACTGAGGATGGAACTGTGTTTCCTCAGGTTGTAAGGCTGGTTCGGACACTAAATGGTGCATTGTAAATTTTACAGTCATAATTCACTTTTGAACGTGCAAATTTTGAACGCGCAATAAAAAACGTGCAATATATAAATACAAATTCACTCAGGTTGTACATTTTATACACTCTTGTAAATAAATTCTTTCTTTCCAAATTTTTTTGTAAATTGTAAATTATAGTGTTCTCTTTTAAATCTCTTTATCGGTGTAAATTTAAGTATGTGACACCGAAAAGTATGGCACCTTAATTTCGTTATACCTGGTATAATGACAATAAAGATATTCTGATTCTGGTTCATTAACCACAAGCCAATGACTTTTTTCATTGTTTTTTTTCTTAAGCTGTGACTAGGACACATTATCCAGGTGAACAAAACTTGCTGCTGTGTGTGCCATGTTTATCAAAATGAGCCCAAATAAAGAAACAGAAACTCCATGATATGAGCACCATTTAAACATTATATGTCCTTAAAAATACCAGAATGTATTATAAATTACCCCCCCTCCTCTCCCCCTGAAAAACACAGGAATCCCAGCATGTAAATGAGAGTGTGAAATTTCGATCAGCTGCTTTCATTTAGAATGCAGATGGTCCCAATTATAAGGTGCCTGTAGGACGATCCTCATACATGTTCACACATACACTGCAGACTAATGACTAAAGATGTTTAGGTTTAGAATGCATGTGTGAAAGGGGCTTCAGGGGAGAAACACACATCACACCTAAATTAAAAGGCATTTCTCACTATTAATCTGCATTAACGTGGTGGCTTAGTGTTCAGCCCGTTCGCCTCTCAGGATCCAGGTTCGAATCATGTTTTCATGTTCTTGCCTCTAGGTTCTCCGGTCTCCTCCCACAGTCCAAAAAACAAGGATTTAATATAAAGCTCTAAATTACCCCTATATATGGTGTGTGCGCTTAAAATGTTCTCACGTTCTCCCCTGGATAGGCATGGGGAACCCCCGCTCCGCCACCAGATTAAGGGAAAGATGAATAAATTAATAAATCTCCACTGACTCTTATTAGAAACAACAGATTGCTTATATTTAATTAGTGAAACTATGTAAATTGATGACACCACACATAGCAAAAGAAAACTGATGGCCAACTTTTAATGGGCTTGAGGTAAAAAAAAAAAAAAAAAAAAAAAAAAAAAAAATAAAATATATATTTTATATATATATATATATATATATATATATATATATATATATATATATAAACATAAACATAATTATTCCTTAAGGTCTATGAAGTATTGTGAGGACATAGAGTGTCTATCCATAATTTCCAAAGCTGGAGGTCAGTGAGCTGCGAAGTATTACATTTCTGACACGTACACAAGTTCACATCAGTTTATTCATAAATACTTGTGTTTTCAAACAAGTAATACAATTTGGACTAAACAATTACTTTGAAACTTACATGACACCAAGAAAACATGTAAATATTTACACGCTGTTACACACGTACTCTTAATGAAGAAACAAAATAGTTTATATGGAAATACTGAGATAAACCATCCATCCATCATCTTCCGCTTTATCCTGTATTAGGGTCACGCGGGGGGTCCATGCCCATCCAGGGGAGAACGTTTCAGGTGTTGGGCAGATTCACCCAGGACAGGGCACCAATCTATCACTGGACACACTCACTCATACACGTTTGTGGGCACTATATGGGGCAATTTGAAGAATTCAATTGACTTGATCCATGTTTTTGGACTGTGGGAGGTAAGCCACGTGGAGAACATGGACACTCCACCCAGAGTGGGATTCGAACAGGGAATCCCTAGCGCTGAGAGAAGAACCTGCTAACTACTAAGCCACCGTGCCGCCCCTGCATTTAAATATCAACTATATTAAATGTCTTTTTTTTTTTTTTTTTACTCAAACAAATACTATTTAGTTAAAAAGATATTCACAAATCAAGTTTGCAAAACACCAACATATAGAAAGTGCATATGCTTCTAAACCTGCCACCTGCTGGAGAACAGCATCTCTAACTTTATTCTCAAACAGCTCATTGTTGCCACCTAGAGGAGATTGGGTGGCAACGCAACTGAACATGTTCTCTGACGAGTTATCAGTGTTCACGTGTTTATAAAAGGCCTATTGTTTCTGTCTAAATTAAAATCACGTTGACACTGAATGTTAAATCTATTGTAACAATGCTTTGTATCACTTGCAGCTGTGGTTAACCTTTTTAGGAAGTTAAATGAGGCAGTGGCTTTTTTTAAATACCAGAACATAAGTCACCTTTCATTTGAATTGACCTTCTTACTTCCAATGCATAACCCTGAGAAATTCAACAATCTTTATATTAATAAAAGATTGAAGCCTTTATGGCTGAATTAGTTGTTAAAAAAGCAGCATGAATGAAATAAAAGGACTTCTTGATTAGGTTTCTTGTCAGAGAGCATGTGAACAAGAATCAGTCACATCTCCCACGCCGTCACCTCGAAGCAACGGCACTTCAATAACAACCCGAAGGTGTGCAACGCGGCACCTCACACACCGTGGCACACTTCACACGAGCCCTGCTGGTTCTTAGTAGCCTAGACGCTGTCCTATTGCTTTAAAAGGTGGCGAACGGATCATTTAGAAGAAGAATGAGGTATTTTACACAGCCAGTTTAAAAATAGGGGGTGCCCTTCATGATACTACGTCAATTATATTACATTTGGTCATTTAGCAGATGCTTTTTTATTCAAAGTGACTTACAAAGCGAGCACAGGGTTGGCCACAGCATCACAGGAGCAATGAGGGTTAAGGGTCTTGCTCAAGGACCCATGTGGGTAACTTCAGTGGACCTGGGACGTGAACCCACAACCGTCAGATTGATAGCCCAACACTCTAACCACTGAACTACCACTTATTGTTATTATCTTATAAATAAAGCCAAAAGTCTTTGTGTGCGTGTGTGCACTATATAAATCTACACATTTGCTTCGAATATGATGTTTTCACATTTACTCTTGGGGACTCTGCAGAGGTTTATATATTCTTTACAACCAAGAAACCAATCACGCATAAATTAGTGTTTACACTATTTGCAGGAAATGCCATCACAAGCTTAAAGGCAGAGATGAGTGTTTAAATTATTAAGTGGGGTGGTTGTGTGTGTAAGGCCATATCACTCTGTGGTAAACAGTATTGTATTGCTTTGCTTGCCGGTCTCCCAGCTTCCACAATCAGACCTCTACAACTAATTCAGAACTCTGCAGCCTGATTTGTGTTCAACCAGCCCAAGAACCCATGTCACTGCACTACTCATCTCTCTCCATTGGCTTCCTGTAGCTGCTGCATTCAGTACAAGTCACTGACTCTGATCTACAGGATCTCTTACTTTCACTCTATCTTTTCAAAATACACTCCGACTCGTTCACTTCACTCCAGTGATGTTTGCCACCTGGTGGTTCCACCTCACCGAGGACCTGATTCTCACTCCGTGGCGTTCTGCACTGCAAAATGGTGGAACCATTTTCCCAACTCTGTCCATAAGGCAGAATCACTAAGCAGTTTTAAGAAACTACTGAAGATGCATCTTTTTAACAAATAAAAATTTTATATAAAAAAAATAAATAAATTAAAAAAAAAGGGGGGGGAGGTGCAGGATCATATCACGATCAGGTTTGCTAATTCTACAGTGTTGTCAGTTTTCTTCATAACTACTGACTTGTGTTCTCATTTGTAAGTCGCTTTGGATAAAAGCTAAATGACTAAATGTAAAGTAAATGTAAACTGTGGTAGAGACCCCGCCTGAAATGACAGGCTCTCTATTTTATTATGGACTGAGAATTTTAAAACCAATGCAGCTACCCATTCAGTTTAAACTGGGCCTGAATTGTTATTACCAAAATCGAAACCCATTGTATAAAGAAAACCTACGATATGAACTCTGACTGGAGAGTCATCTTTGAATGCAACATGGATACGAAACGATATTATATTATTACGATATTATTTTTTTGCCATCTCAATATATCTCTGCATTTAACCTCTATCTAAAAATCCGTTACATTTAATCATTTAGCAGACACTTTTATTTAAAGTGACTTAAAAATGGGGGACGGCCAGCAAAAATGGGGTCAGTGTGCCCAGCGATAGATTGGTGCCCTGTCCTATTAGTGTGCCAGCGATAGATTGGCACCATTCTCCCCTGGATGGGCATGGGGAACCCCCCCACGACCACAGTAAAGGATAAAGTGGAAGATAATGGATGGATGAACTTACAAATGAGAGAACGCTACATGTCAGAAAATAAAGAACCAGCTACACTGCAGGTTAATTAATCCTGATTATCCAATCTAGTACCAATGCCTAGATTTTCCATACCAAATGTTTGTGGATCAAAAACATTCACAAATCCATTGTTTTTTTTTGCACTTCACCAACATGCAGAAAGTGCACATGCTTATAAACCATATGCTGCCACCTGCTGGTTAACACGTTCACCAACTTTATTCTCATAAACAGCTAATTGTTGCCACCTAGAGGAGATTGTAAGGCAATGCATCTGACCATGTAATCTTGTGTTTTGAGTTGTTTCTTACAGATGTCTCAGAGCTGGGATCAAGAATACAACTAGACAAGCTATATATTCAACAATCTGTCATAGAGATCGGTCATGTGTGTGCAGGCTGTTCACACAACGAAAATGCATTTCTTAATAAAGCTACAAAGTCTTCTCAAAAGAGAATTGTGTGTGTGTGTGTGTGTGTATATATATATATATATATATATAGATGTTTTTTTTTTTTTTTTTAACATAAAAGATACAATGTCTTCTCAAAAGAGAATTGTGTGTGTGTGTGTGTGTGTGTATATATATATATATGTTTTTTTTTTTTGTTTTTTTTAACATGTCTCAAGACGGCGGCGGTGGCTTAGTGGTTAGCACGTTCGCCTCTCAGCGCTAGGGATTCCCGAATCCCCATCTGGGTGGAGTTTCCATGTTCTCCCCGTGTCTGTGTGGGTTTCCTCCGGGTTCTCCGGTTTCCTCCCACAGTCCAAAAACATGGATCAAGTCAATTGAGTTCTCCAAATTGCCCCATATAGAGTGTGTCTGTGTGAGTGAGTGTGTGCCCAGCGATGGACTGGCGCCCTGTCCTGGGTCTATCTGCCCAGCGCCCGAAACGTTCTCCCCTGGATGGGCATGGGGAACCCCACCTCGACCCTAATAGAGGATAAAGCGGGAGATAATGAATGAATGAATGAATGTCTCAAGACATCCGTTGAGTCCTCAAAATTCTGCAGATTGTTGTGTGTAACTAACCTAAGTCACTCCATTACTCCTCTTTCTCTCAATTGGCTCTCTGTAGCTGCTTACATTCAGTACAAGGCACTGACTGGCAACGAGGACAATCTTTGGATCCGCCCCCTCTAACCTTCACTGATTTCTTTTACAGTACACAACAAATCATTTACTGCACTCTAGTGATGAACGTCGCCTGGTGGGTCTCATCGTAGTGCTATTTCTCACTCTGTATCGTTCACCACTGCGAAACGGTGGAACCATCTTCCCAACTCTGTCCGTAAAGCGAAGTCACTTAGCATCTTCAAGAAACAACTCAAAACTCATCTCTTCCACAAACACTTGCTATTACATTTACATTTGGTCATTTAGCAGACGCTTTTATCCAAAGCGACTTACAAGGTGAGCACAGGGTTAATCACAGCATCCCTGGAGCAATGAGGGTTAAGGGTCTTGCTCAAGGACCCACATTGGTAACTTCAGTGGACCTGGGATTTGAACCCCTAACCTTCTGATTGATAGCCCAACACCCTAACCACTGAGCTACCCTGCCCCATGATATAAAATAAAGGGTCAACTAAGGAATACAAATTGGATAATGATCAGGTTTGATTACTACAGTGTAGCTGGTTTTTCCTTAACTACAGACTTGAGTTTTTTCTCATTTGTAAGTTCCTTTGTGTCTAAATGACTAAATATTAATATAATGTAAAAGTTTAAATGAAAATAATTATCGGTAGGAGTTTGGCTTATTGTTCTGTGGGAAAGTCTTTTAGTTCTGTAGAACTATTAGGTCCTCTTATACACAAGTGACTCGTGAGGTCCAGCTAGATTGTTTTTATTAGGTTTTGCCCTTTGAAGTAGCCTGTTGTGGATTCCGGGGTGTGTTTAGGATCATCATCCTGCAGTAGACACCAGTTTCTTTTCATCTGCAGCTTTGTTACAGATAGTTGTGATGTCCTGATGTCTGTTTCTAGAATTTGCTGTAATTTAATGACCCTTTTTCCCCTCTTTTAACTAGATATTTTAACTATTTACTGTACCGTATATGTTTCATATGCCACATATTGCAAAACAAACACGATTATGGTCAAACCACCAAATAATTCCTCTTTTTAAATTTTTTTTTAAACAAATTCTATTTGTTTTCAAAATGCTAGTTTTTTTTTGCTACTGTATTTTACATGGCGGTTTTGTTCTAATGACTTTTCTAATATATAAATAAATTTCACCGCTGTTTTAAATTTCATGCTGGTCATTTGCAAGTACTGATTTGGCTTTCCAATAATATCTATCATTCATTCATTCATTATCTCCCACTTTATCCTCTATTAGGGTCGCGGGGGGTTCCCCATGCCCATCCAGGGGAAGAACGTTTCGGGCACTGGGCAGATACACCCAGGACAGGACGCCAATCCATCGCTGGGCACACACTCACTCACACAGACACACTCTATATGGGGCAATTTTGACATTTCACTTGACTTGATCCATGTTTTTGGACTGTGGGAGGAAACCGGAGAACTTGGAGGAAACCCACGCGGACACGGGGAGAACATGGAAACTCCACCCAGATGGGGATTCGAACCGGGAATCCAAAGTGCTGAGAGGTGAACGTGCCAACCACTAAGCCACCGTGCCGCCCTAATATCTATCATAAAATAATATAATGTAATGTAGTACAGAGCGGCACGGTGGTTTAGTGGTTAGCATGTTCTCCTCTCAGTACTGGGGATCCAGGTACAAATCCAAATCTGGGTGGAGTTTCCATGTTCTCCCCATTCTCTGGCTTCTCCAGTTTCCTCCCACAGACCAAAACCATGGATTTAAGGTAAATTTGATGCTCTAAATGACCCCCATATAGTGTGTGTACTCAGCAAAAAATTGACACCCTGTCCTGGGTATATCTGCCTAGTACCTGAAACGTTTCCCCCTGGATGGGTATGGAGAAACACCCCCGTACTTGTACCATAGTAATGGATTAAGCAAAAGATAAGAAATAAAGGAATGAATTACTGTATAATATCATATGTAGTGGCTTAGTGGTTAGCATGTTCTCCTCTCAGCGCTAGGGATTCAGGTTCGAATCCCAATCTGGGTGGAGTTTCCCTGTTCTCCCCATGACCACGTCGGTTTAAGTGTTCTCCGTTATTCTCCCACAGTCCAATTAAATTGCCTTAACATGGTGTGTGCCAAGAGATAGATTGATGCCCCATCCTAGACATATCTGCCCAGCGGCCTAAATATGTATTAATTGTATTATATATAACATTTCAACGGCGGCACGGTGGCTTAGTGGTTAGCATGTTCTCCTCTCAGCTCTAGGGATTCCCAGTTCGAATCCCCATCTGGGTGGCGTTTCCATGTTCTCCCTGTGTCCGCGTGAGTTTCCTCCAAGTTCTCCGGTTTCCTCCCACAGTCCAAAAACATGGATCAAGTCAATTGAGTTCTCCAAATTGCCCCATATAGAGTGTGTCTGTGTGAGTGAGTGTGTGCCCAGCGATAGATTGGCGCCCTGTCCTGGGTGTATCTGCCCGGCGCCCGAAACGTTCTCCCCTGGATGGGCATGGGGAACCCCACCGCGACCCTAATAGAGGATAAAGCGGAAGATAATGAATGAATGAATAACATTTCTACATTTTAAGTACAAGTCAGTCGCCTATAGGGGACAAGATGGTTGGGTCAGGACTTGAGGATTTGCATCACATGGTCTGGGTGGGGGGAAATCTAGGATTTGGAACCCGATCAGGGCGGCACGGTGGCTTAGTGATTAGCATGTTCTATTTTCAGCGCTAGGGATTCCCGGTTCGAATCCCCATCTGGGTGGAGTTTCCATGTTCTCCCCGTGTCCGCGTGGGTTTCCGACAGGTTCTCCGGTTTCCTCCCACAGACCAAAAACATGGATCAAGTCAATTGAATTCTCCAAATTGCCCCATATAGAGTGTGTCTGTGTGAGTGAGTGTGTGCCCAGCGATAGGTAGGCGCCCTGTCCTGGGTTTATCTGCCCAGCGCCCGAAACGTTCTCCCCTGGATAGGCATGGGGAACCCCCCCACGACCCTAATAGAGGATAAAGCAGAAGATAATGGATCCTGATCAGCAAATAATCATGATTGTTAGAACTGCAGTTTAGTTCTTCCTTAACTAATTCCTTCTCTCACTTGTAATCACTATGGATCAAAGCATCTGCTAAATGACTATAATTTTTATTGATTAATTTTTTTAAATAGGCTTGGCTCAAATCAGAGTATGCACAAATAAATCAAGACGAATCAAACTACAGTATAATAGTAAATAGTAAATGTAAATCCCTAAAGGAAACCAAAACAACGAGCAGCCTCATCGTGAGAAAGAGTTCACTTCCTTCAGCATGTCATTAAGCTAATTAGTGCCACCATATGGCCTGACACACTTAACATTTCCATCCTAAAGAGTCACACGTCAGTGAGAAGTGTGCCATGAAATCACCTTCGTGGGTCCCAAAATAAGAGAGCGTTCCCATACAAACACCTCGGTCCCGGCACATGCCATGTCACCACCAAAGGAAAAAGTGTGAAGATGAAATGGAGCAGCATCATCTGAGATCTGCTCTCAGTATTTGCATGGCACTGTTAAGACATACATTCACTGCAAAGCTTGATAAACAAACTGTCTCTAAGCAAACTGCTCTCCATGGTGGTTTAGTGGTTAGCACGTTCTCCTCTCAGCTCTAGGGACTCCCGGTTCGAATCCCAATCTGGGTGGAGTTTCCATGTTCTCCCCGTGTCCGCGTGGGTTTCCTCCAGGTTCTCCGGTTTCCTCCCACAGTTCAAAAAACATGGATCAAGTCAATTGAGTTCTCCAAATTGCCCCATATAGAGTGTGTCTGTGTGAGTGAGTGTGTGCCCAGCGATAGATTGGCACCCTGTCCTGGGTGTATTTGTCCAGCGCCCAAAACGTTCTCCCCGGAATTCAATTGATTTGATCCATGTTTTTGGACTGTGGGAGGAAACCGGAGAACCCGGAGGAAACCCACGCAGACACGGGGAGAACATGGAAACTCCACCCTGAGAGGGGAACGTGCTAACCAATAAGCCACCGTGCCGCCCGTAATTAGAAATTGGTTTTAGAAATATAAAAATTCTAAAAATAAACATTAGATTGGTGATTTAGTGGTTAGCATGTTCTCCTCTCAGCTCTAGGGATTCCCGGTTCAAATCCCCATATTCCTCCAGGTTCTCCGGTTTCCTCCCACAGTCCAAAAACATGGATCAAGTCAATTGAATTCTCCAAATTGCCCCATATAGTGTGTGTCTGTGTGAGTGAGTTTGTGCCCAGCGATAGATTGGCGCCCTGTCCTGGGTGTATCTGCCCAGCGTCCAAAATGTTCTCCCCTGGATGAGCATGGGGAACCCCCCCGCGACCCTAATAGAGGATAAAGCGGAAGATAATGGATGGATGGATGGATAATAATGTTTATTTTATTGTATTGATACTGATACTGGCTGCTAAATTTCCTTCGGGATAAATAAAGTATTCTATCCATCCATCTATATAGAGTTCCAAAAACTTGAAAATTCACAGAAATAGGAAATCATTAATAAACATGAACCACATGTCTTGAAACTTTAATCCTTAAAATATACATAAATATAATCCAACCCACACAGCAGAAAAACACTAGGCTCCGAGTTATTTATAACTAAATCGACCAGAAGCTCATGAGCTAAATACAAGCGACAGCATGTCTCTGAAGGAGATGACCGTCCACAAGGCAATAAATGTTTACAATACAGAGACAGGATGAGGGAGCTACAGAACAGATCAGCTCTCCTGCTCCCAGACCCTCAGATCCAGGCAATGAGGCGTGAACGAGGAGCACAGACCCACTTCAACTCTAAACACGTCTCCATCGAAGTCACAGCTTTATGAAAAGTGTGCCCTTTCAAGGTGAACTACTACACACAATACAACTTAAACAAGGGATCCATGGGAGGCCAGCACTTTGAAGTGACCAGGCTCCCACAGTCACACCTGAGAGTATCTCACTCACTCACTCTCTCACACACACACTTTATTTTACAATCTACTTATTTAAGGATTCAAGAAGGCATTTGCATCACATGGTACATTTACATTTGGTCATTTATTGGACGCTTTTATCCAAAGCGACTTACAAGGTGAGCACAGGGTTAATCACAACATCCCTGGAGCAATGAGGGTTAAGGGTCTTGATCAAGGACCCACATTGGTAACTTCAGTGGACCTGGGATTTGAACCCCCAACCTTCAGATTGAGAGCCCAACACCCTAACCACTGAGCTACCACACCCTACATGAAATGAAACGGACCCAGTTGTACCCTAAACAATTTCTATTAGAAGTAATTACAAATTAGTTTTAGAAATATAAAAATTCAAAAAATAAATTAGATTGGTGGCTTAGTGGTTAGCATGTTTTCCTCTCAGCACTAGGGATTCCCAGTTCGAATCCCCATCTGGGTGGAGTTTCCATGTTTTCCCCGTGTCCACGTGGGTTTCCTCCGGGTTCTCCGGTTGCCTCCCACAGTCCAAAAACATGGATCAAGCTCAATTGAATTCTCCAAATTGCCCCATATAGAGTGTGTCTGTGTGAGTGAGTGTGTGCCCAGTGATGGATTGGCAGTGATGGATTGGCGCCTGAAACATTCTCCCCTGGATGGGCATAGGAAACCCCCCGCGACCCTAATAGAGGATAAAGCGGAAGATAATGGACGGATGAAATATTAGATTGGAGTATAAAATATAAATCTAAAATAAAGAACATAAGATATAAAATACAGCCGCCATAAAATACAGCAGAAATGTATCCTGCAGGTATTAAATTAATGGCTCAGAAAATGAAAC
>JAFMOC010000348.1:0-10000 GCA_019802505.1 Corydoras sp. C115 | reverse complement strand
CACTAGAACACAGATTGTTCTTCTTTGGAATGCTGGTTAGGGAATTAGTTAGGAATGCTGGTTAGAATTAGTTTTATTCTTGTTGTTGTGCTTTCAATTGCAACCTGTCAGCCGGTTAGAGAGAGAGTGAGCAAGAGAGAGATAAAACCCAAACTCAAACCCGAATCGGACAAACCAGATTACACAAAAACTAAAATGTAATTATTTAAATCACTGGGAAACTGAAATTCAGCCCCAGAGTAAAATGGAATGCTATCTGTCCCTAAACAGAGCACACACATTGGCAGCCTATCTGACCGGCGTGACGGACCCCAAACTGAGACACACTCTGAGCAGGTACAGACTCAGTGTACATAGTCTAGCCATCGAGACAGCTCCTGCTGTCACCGACAAAGACGGTCCTAAATAAAATAAAATCATTCAAACTGAGACAGAGCTGCATTTCCTCACGGAATGCACCAACTATCCAGAGATCAGGAACCGATACTATATAAAAATCACAGCAATAATCCCCAACAAACCCACCTGCTGGGGGAACACAGGGAGAGTGGTAGCACTGTACACGTATACGCATGCAGATAAAGTGCAGAGGCAGCACTGTACACACACACACACACGTATGTACACCCACCTGTCACCAGGTGAGGGACAGAGAGTGACCAAATCAGATGAGAACACACACACACACACACGTATGTATACACCCCCACGTATGTATATGTATACACCCCCACGTATGTATACACCCCCACGTATGTATACACCCCCACGTATGTATACACCCCCACGTATGTATACACCCCCACGTATGTATACACCCCCACGTATGTGTACACCCCCACTTATGTGTACACCCCCACTTATGTGTACACCCCCACTTATGTGTACACCCCCACTTATGTGTACACCCCCACATCACCAGGTGAGGGACAGACAGTGACCAAATCAGACGAGAACACACACACACCCCCACGTATGTATACACCCCCACGTATGTACACGTGTGACAGAGAGTGACCAAATCAGACGAGAGAACACACACACACACACACACACACACACAAACTTAGACTTTTATTTATATTTTTTACTGTCTCTATTGTTATTGTCCGCAAATTCTGTACATTTTATGTACATGTTTTATGTTTGTTTTAGTTTTGGTATAGTGCCCCGGCTTTGGACAACACAAATGTGATATTTGTCACGCTGATGAGGCTTTTAAAATTGAAATTGAATTGAAATATATAGATATAAAGAGAGAGAGAGAGAGAGAGAGAGAGAGAGAGAGAGAGAGAGACAGCGCTAACGAGCTAACGCTAGCTTCACCTGACTCCTCTGCTGCTGCTGAAGGGTCTGCTGTAAGATGCCACTGCCCGCTCCCGCTCTGCTGACCTCCGCCGACAGACTCCTCACTAACTCGGGCGCTGCGGGTGCAGCCGAGGCGATCAACCTGCTCCTGAAGCGAAGAAGGCCCCGGCTTGCCCAAACACACATGGGATACACACACACCGCCGACATCTTGAATAGAGGTTAAACCGTCAGTACGGCAAAGTGGGGAAGGACAAATGGTTGCGATTGGTTCAATATGTGATGACGGACAGCCAGCCGGACCAATCGGGCGAAGGATAAGGCGGGATTTGGGATCTGCCAGCCCATGCGCGTGTTGCGCTGCTCATGGAAACCAACGCAGACGCATGGATTAGAGCTGTGCGGATCGATACAAATATCGATAATATCGATACCAACGCTGGTATTGGTATTGAACAATACTTGCGTAAAAAGATCGATACTCAAGTTTTTTGTGTGTGAAAATTTCTTTTTTATTGTTTTGCCTAAGAACAATTCTATTTGAAAAAAAGAAACAAAGAAAGAAAAAACTGTCTAGTGAGGGGAGCATTTTTACTTTATATTTGTATTGTCGTTTCTCCTTTTGTACCTCAAAAATATATTTTTACGTTAAAGCAAACTTTGTTTTATTACTGTTCCATTGTTTCTAAACAAAGATGTTGATTGGGATACATTATTTTGTTGTCACCTACAATGTTTGGCGACATTCTATACTAGGTCTTTTGGATCAATGAATCTTAAATATTAAAAAGTATCGGTATCGGTATCGAATATCGCGATATTGGCCCTGTATTTACTTGGTATCGGATCGATACCAAAATTTTTGGTATCGCACATCTCTAGTATGGATTAACCGTCCTGCGTTTAGAATGGTTTACTCCATTTCTCATCCACTACGCACTACATAGTGCACTAATTAGTGGATGAGCAGCCGACATGAGACATGACCCACACACCAAACATCCATCCATTCATTATTCATTCATTCATTCATTCATTCATTATCTCCCGCTTTATCCTCTACTAGGGTCGCGGTGGGTTCCCCATGCCCATCCAGGGGAGAACTTTTTGGGCGCTGGGCAGATACACCCAGGACAGGGCGCCAATCCATCGCTGGGCACACACTCACTCACACAGACACACTCTATATGGGGCAATTTGGAGAACTCAATTGACTTGATCCATGTTTTTGGACTGTGGGAGGAAACCGGAGAACCCGGAGGAAACCCACGCAGACACAGGGAGAACATGGAAACTCCACCCAGATGGGGATTCGAACCGGGAATCCCAAGCGCTGAGAGGCGAACGTGCTAACCACCAAGCCACCGTGCTGCTCCATTCATTATCTGCCACTTTATTCTCTACTAGGGTCATGGGGAGGGCGGCACGATGGCTTGGTGGTGAGCATGTTCTCCTCTCAGCGCTAGGGATTCCCGGTTCGAATCCCCATCTGGGTGGAGTTTCCATGTTCTCCCCGTGTCCGCGTGGGTTTCCTCCGGGTTCTCCGGCTTCCTCCCATATTCCAAAAACATGGATCAAGTCAATTGAGTTCCTCAAATTGCCCCATATTGAGTGTGTCTGTGTGAGTGAGTGTGTGCCCAGCGATAGGTTGGCACTCTGTCCTGGGTGTATCTGCCCAGCGCCCGAAACGTTCTCCCCTGGATGGGCATGGGGAACCCCACCCCATGACCTTAATAGAGGATAAAGCAGAAGATAATTGATGAATGAATTGGATGGGGGTGGCTCGGTGGCTTAGTGGTTAGCATGTTCGCCTCTCAGCGCTGGGGATTCCCGGTTCCAATCCCAATCTGGGTGGAGTTTTCATGTTCTCCCGTTTCCACGTGGGTTTCCTCCCACAGTCCAAAAACATGGATCAAGTCAATTGAGTTCTCCAAATTGCCCCATATAGAGTGTGTCTGTGTGAGTGAGTTTGTGCCCAGCGATAGATTGGCACCCTGTCCTGGGTGTATCTGCCCAGCGCCCAAAACGTTCTCCCCTGGATGGGCATAGGGAACCCCCCGCGACCCTAATAGAGGATAAAGTGGAAGATAATGAATGAATGAATGAAGTCAATTGAGTTCTCCAAATTGCCCCATAGAGAGTGTTTGTGTGTATGTGTGCGTGAGTGTGTGCCCAGCGATAGATTGGCGCCCTGTCCTGGGTGTATCTGCCCAGTTCCTGGGTGTATTTGCCCCCCCAACCCAAGTAGAGGATAAAGCGGAAGATAATGGATGGATGGATGGGAATTTGAGGCTGGAAAACTCAAAACTGGCCGGCAGGGGGCAGCAAGACAAGCCAAACTTTTTAAGCACGTATCACAGAGAAGAAGCCAAAGCGTCTGGCGTGTTTCGATTGAGAGCGAACAGACTTCGACGTTAAAGTTTTTATTTTATTTAAACAAACTTTGAATATTTCAGCCGAGAAGTTGCGTGTGTTTTGTGCTGGAAACCCGCGCGGGAGAAGGCGGTGACCGCAGCTCTGAGGTGAGGCAGTGTTGGGTTTGTAAGCGTTAGCTGAGGCGTAGCTGCTAAACAAGCGACGTTCACGCTGTTTTGGTTTTTATTGTTGGTTTAATTTGCCTTCTGCAGACTTTTCAGTGCCGTTGCTACTTATTTACTTTCTTTCTTATTTACTTTCTTCTAATCCACGATGATAATTTCCCCTCAAAAACGTAGAACCATTTTTTTGCGTACATATGACGTCATCACCAAACAACTTTTAATATAGTATATGAAACAGTTCAAGTTTTAATCTCCTGACTAAACGTCACCCGCTTAAATAAGTTTAATATTAAATATGAATATAAATATTTCCTCCAGCATAATCCAATGGAAAGAGATGAAAAAGCTCATTATTATATTATGTGAGAATCACAGCGACATTACAAATAATGTCTGTTAAGTTTCATAAAACATTGTTACCAATATTGACTAATGGTTCCCCATACCCATTCAGGGGAGAACGTTTCGGGCGCTGGGCAGATACACCCAGGACAGGATGCCAATCTATCGCTGGGCACACTCACAAAGACACACTCTATATGGGGCAATTTGGAGAATTCGATTGACCTTGGATCCATGTTTTTGGACTGTGGGAGGAAACCCACGAGGAGAACATGGAAACTCCACCCAGATTGGGATTCGATCTAGGAATCCCTAGCGCTGAGAGGAGAACATGCTAACCACTAAGCCACCGTGCCGCCCAATTTTAGATAATTATTCATCCATTCATTATCTTCCGCTTTATCCTATATTAGGGTCGTGGGGTGGGGTTCCCCATGCCCATCCAGGGGAA
Source organism: Corydoras sp. C115 (assembly GCA_019802505.1). Classification (NCBI taxonomy): domain Eukaryota; kingdom Metazoa; phylum Chordata; class Actinopteri; order Siluriformes; family Callichthyidae; genus Corydoras; species Corydoras sp. C115. Next base: position 5,359 of record JAFMOC010000348.1, on the reverse strand, counting down.
AACGTTTCGGGCACTGGGCAGATACACCCAGGACAGGGCACCAATCTATCGCTGGGCACACACTCACACAGACACACTCTATATGGGGCAATTTGGAAAATTCAATTGACCTTGGATCCATGTTTTTGGACTGTGGGAGGAAAACGGAGAACCTGGAGGAAACCCACCCAGACACGGGGAGAACATGGAAACTCCACCCAGATGGGGATTCGAACCGGGAATCCCTAGCGCTGAGAGGAGAACATGCTAACCACTAAACCACAGTGCCACCCAATTTCAGATTATTTTTATTATTATTATTATTATTATTATTGTTGTTGTGTTTTGATTATCTTTACATTAGGTCCCCCTTTGAATTTAGTCCCACTTTTCTGCGAAGGCTTTCTAGATTTTGGGTCTGTGGGAATCTCTACCGTTTCCTCCAAAGAAACATTTGTGAGCTCTGATATTGAAATGTAGCTTTAAATACACATACAGCAGTTACACTGTATGAACAAAAAGTATTGGGACACCCTCAGGTGTTTGGTGTCTTTCACACTAAACCTAAACATGCCCTCATTGATTTTACCTTGTGCACTGGAAATTCACAGAAAATTATTATTATTAATTTGACTGTTTTTATTTTTATTTTTACAAATGTATTTCCTATGTGCATCTCATGTTAAAATTTGTGTGTTGTTTGATATAAAAAAAAACTAAAATTTAAAATTAAAAAATGAAGTATTTCATGTCCTGCAGTTATGTGAGGTATAGAGATTAGTTCACTGTTTAGATGACGAGTTCTGACATGATCTAAACGCTGTACTTTGTCTTGAAGTCTCTTCTTTAGTGACGTTGTTTACTTTATGCCCGGCTAACAATACAAGACTTTATAACTTCCACCCAATGTTGAAAATGTGAGACTACCCACACATGATGACATGTTTCACAGATTTTTCTGTCCTTGATCGTTAGTCATCCGAGTCCCCACACTTCACAATCTGACCTAAAAGAAACATCACACACCTTCAGATTATGCACATCCAACCTACGACTCCAACTCTGAAAACCTTGCGGGATGTTCTTGCGAACTGTTACTTCGTGAGAGCAGGCAGGAGTTCCACGGAAACGAGATGAAAACAAGCATAGCAGATGATGGCATAATCATCACACTATTATTGAATAGTTTCTGCTTAAAAAAAGAGGAGAGTGCATCAGTTCATACACTATATTGCACTAGATACACAATAAGTATTCACTCGTCTGCTTTCACACTTACATGAACTTGTGACATCCCCTTTTAAATCATTTGAGGTTTAATATGATGCCCCGCCCTTTGCTGCTATAACAGCCTCAATTTTATGGAAAGGAATCTTTACGCAATGTTTAGGTGTGTTTTATGGGGGATTTTAGAAGTGCATTGGATGTTGGTTATATAACCTGGCTCTTCCAAAGGTCTTCTATTGGAGCAGTGTTCTGTGCAGATCAGTCAAGTTCTTCCACACCAAACTCTCAAAGGGGCTGTCCTCAATCTGTTCTTACCAAGTTGGGAGCACTATGCTTTCAAATTACTTCAAGATAGAATTTTTAAAATTATTTTTTACATAGAAATCATCCAGTGTTTATCCCAATCAACTTACAAAGGATGGCGGCACGGTGGCTTAGCACGTTTGCCTCTCAGCACTAGGGATTCCCGGTTCGAATCCCCATCTGGGTGGAGTTTCCATGTTCTCCCCGTGTCCGCGTGGGTTTCCTCCGGGTTCTCCGGTTTCCTCACACAGTCCAAAAACATGGATCCAGTCAATTGAGTTCTCCTAAATTCCCCATATAGAGTGGGTATGTGTGCGTGAGTGTGTGCCCAGTGATAGATTGGCGCTCTGTCCTGGGTGTATCTGCCTGAAACGTTCCCCCCTGGATGGGCATGGGGAACCCCACCGCGACCCTAATAGAGGGTAAAGCGGAAGATAATGGATGAACTTATAAAGGATAGAACAACCCTGAACAGATGACTGAATTCAGGGAGAAACCATCTTAAATGCTATTATTTATCCTGATTATTTGATTGTCTGGTTTAAACCCCACCCCTGCGCTCTTTACATTGTTAATAAATATCACACACACTATTCAAAAAAAAAAAAAAAAAAAAAACCTGATCATACTGCCAAACAAAAGAGGAATAAAACCTTTCTCATATCTAAGTGCTTGTCTCTGGTGAGCCGTCTTGGCTCTCTGTAGCTTCCGTTTCGACTCTGTGACTACCTCTTCTGGCAGCGATGCCTCTTTGTGCCTTTGGACGTTTTACACCGGCTGTGTTAAGGGGATTTAAAGCATTTAAAGCGGTGTTTTAACTGAATATGAAGAGAATTTATCATGTGCAACCATAAAAAGTAAAGCCTTTACTGAATCCAGCAGGATAGAATCCAGAAGGTATGAAAAGTGTGCAGCCATAGTGGAGACTCTGTGAGACTGATCCATGATCAAAAGAAATGGCCGCATGCATGTGTGAGGTGAATATATGCTTTTGCTGTCAGGTGTGTGTGTGTGTGTGTGTGTGTGTGTGTGTGTGTATATATATATATATATATATATATATATATATATATATATATATATATATATATATATATATATATATATATATATAAATATATATATATATATATATATATATATATATATATATATATATATATATATATATAAATAAATAAATAAAGCTTAGGCAAGTGAGGATCTTAGCATGATCTTTAGGATTACTACTATTCACTTGTAATATTGACTCACTTAACCACAACATTTATAAACAAAAAGTCTGTTTTCACACCCATGCCCGGTCAGGTAAGACTGTTTCGGGCACTGGGCAGATGCACTCAATGTATTGCTGGACACACACTTACATACACTATGCATCCATCCATTATCTTCCGCTTTATCCTCTATTAAGGTCGCGGTGGGGTGCCCATCCAGAGGAGAAAGTTTTGGGTGCTGGGCAGATACACCCAGGACAGGACGCCAATCCATCGCTGGGCACACACTCACTCACACAGACACACTCTATATGGGGTAATTTGGAGAACTCAATTGACTTGATCCATGTTTTTGGACTGTGGGAGGAAACCGGAGAACCCGGAGGAAACCCACACGGACACGGGGAGAACATGGAAACTCCACCCAGATGGGGATTCGAACCGGGAATCCCTAGCGCTGAGAGGCTAACGTGCTAAGCACTAAGCCACCGTGCCGCCCTCACATACACTATATGAGGAAAATTGGTGATTTAGAACTGCCAATTTACCTTTAATCTGTGAGAACCTGGAAAAAACCCACACAGGACACTGTTAAAACACGGGAATCCACCCAGATGGGGATTTGAACCTGTACGCCCAGTGTACATTCTAACCACCAAACCATCGTGTCGCCCAGTCACTAGTTGTACTAATAAATGATTACACAGAGATCCTTCAGTAACTTTCATTCATTTTGCTGAGGCTTTTGTCCGAAGTGACTAACAAGTGATTCCCCTTTTGATTTTCAGTTATGTGAAGTTGCAGAGTTGCACCGGCAGCCTCCCCAGCAGCTTTCACCACGGCGGGGAACATCAAGCCGACTGTGTGCAGGGTGGTTATCTACCTACAGAGGGACATGTCCGGAGAGAGCTGCCTGCACCCGCTCTGGGCCCAGGGTGGCCCCATCTTTTCCCCCCCATCCAGAGAATGTCCCAAAGGCACGAGCTGCAGTCAGCGCGATGCCACAGGCAGCAAGTACGTCCGCCTGAACGTTGGAGGAACTCTCCACTATTCGGCGGTGCACGTGCTTACACGGCAAGACACGCTGCTCAAATCCATGTTCAGTGGCAAAGTGGAGGTCTTTACTGACAAAGAAGGTAATTATAGCATGTTTTATAAATGACACAATTAATGCCATGTTTTCTGGAGTAATTACAACATAGCACCTATAAAGCAACTATATACTATATACAACTATATATATATAATATCAGAGATTATATATATATATATATATATATATATATATATATATATATATATAGGCACAGTGGCTTAGTGGTTAGCACGTTTGCCTCTCAGCACTAGGGATTCCCCATCTGGGTGGAGTTTCCATGTTCTCCCCGTGTCTGTGTGGGTTTCCTCCGGGTTCTCCGGTTTCCTCCCACAGTCAAAAACATGGATCAAATCAATTGAGTTCTCCAAATTGCCCCATGTAGAGTGTGTTTGTGTGCGTGAGTGTATGCCCAGTCCAAACCAAACAGTCATTATTGTCCCTAATGTATCCATGAGCATGTCTTTGGAATGTGGGAGGAAACTGTAGTATCCAGAAAAAAAGCCTACTTGGGCACAGGGAGGACATGCAAACTCAGAAACAGCACCTTTGTTTAACCCACCAGGGAATTAAACCTGGAAACTTTTAGTGATGAGGTGGTAACACAAACCGCTGCACAACTGTGCCACCATTTGTGCTCTAAGTGAGTTTTATGTATCCCAAATTCATGACCGTGGTTAAAGTACAGGGTCAGCCATGGAGCAATGAGGGGCCAAGCGCTTTGCTTAATGACCCAAATCAGCAACTTTTGGTGGACGCGAAGGTTGAATCCCCAAACTTTAGCCCATTTATCTGTGACCGTTATCTATTATTGTTGTTATTATTATTATTATTATTATTATTATGAAGCTTTTGCCATACAATGTTTTCATGTTATGGTAATTGTTCACATAGTGTACATTATATATTTTAACATCTGCGACTGTAAGATGAAACATCAATCAAATAATTAATAAAAATGTTTGTGAATAAAGTTTATGACCATGACGGTCTTAATTGAACTGTTGGCACTAGTGGACATGCTGATACAGAGAAATGAATATGAAGCCATTGGGCGTAAACTAAAAACCCAGATGTGGAGAGTGATGCTTACAGTCCAGATGTGTTCTGTTGTTTGCAGGCTGGATTTTAATTGACCGCTGTGGGAAACACTTCGGTTCGGTACTCGGCTACTTGCGGGACGAAAGCGTGACTTTGCCCAAAAGCCGGCAGGGCATCATGGAGCTTTTGGCGGAGGCAAAGTATTATCAGATCCAGGGACTGGTGGATTTATGTGAGCAAGCGCTTCAGGTCAGCAAAGCACCTGCTGGTTTCACCTTGTTTAGGGTTTCAGACTGTGCAGGATTTTCAATTATAAATATAAATGTATATTTTTTTTCAAATCATTTTAATCATGTTCCGTTAAGATGATATGTCTTTTATTTGTGTAAATTCATATTAAATGTTGTTAATAAATATGTTCAGGACCTCAGGACAGTACGTTTTGTTCTGTGTACATTTTTCCTTCTGTAAATTCACTGAATCCTCCAAGAGTCATTAA
>JAFMOC010000347.1:532500-656671 GCA_019802505.1 Corydoras sp. C115 | reverse complement strand
CGTTATGGGTATTATAACAAGACAAATCGCTCCACAGACTTATAACGGCCATGCACCACCACCCACAGTCAATCCCTTTCTGTGTCCGACCGGGTGAGGTTTCCCGTGTGTGTTGAGTCAAATTAAGCCGCCCGCAGGCTCCACTCCTGGTGGTGCTCTCTTCCGTCAATTCCTTTAAGTTTCAAGCTTTGCAACCGTACTTCTCCCGGAACACAAACCACTTGTGGTGGTTTCCCGCACGCTGCCCGGCGGGTCATGGGACTAATGCCGCAGGATCGCCGGTCGGCATCGTTTACGGTCCGAAGTACGACGGTATCTGGATCGTCTTCGAACCTCCGACTTTCGTTCTTGATTAATGAAAACATTCTTGGCAAATGCTTTCGCTTTTGTCCGTCTTGCGCCGGTCCAAGAATTTCACCTCTAGCGGCGCAATACGAATGCCCCCGGCCGTCCCTCTTAATCATGGCCCTGGTTTCGAAAACCCACATCCAAGTAAACGCTCCGGACCCCTGAGACCGGACACCCAACCAAGGGCATCCGGAGGGCGCGCGATCGGCCCGAGGTTATCTAGAGTCACCATAGGGGCCGGGGGGCCTGAGCCCCCCGGATCGGTTTTGGGTCTGATAAATGCACGCGTCCCCCCCGGGTTACGGGGGACCGGCGTTCGTTTGCATGTATTAGCTCTGGAAGTGCCACAGTTATCCAAGTAAACGGGGAGCGATCAAAGGAACCATAACTGATTTAATGAGCCATTTTGCAGTCTGACTGTAACCACCGTGTGCACTTAGACCTGCATGGCTTTGAGACAAGCATATGTTACTGGCAGGATCAACCAGGTAGCGAGGTGCGACCTCCGGCGCTGGGCCGAGGGCTGCTAGCGCTCGCGGTGGTGGGGGAGGGCAGAGGAGGTGGCGGGGGTGGGCCCCCCCCGCACGCCGACCGTCCGATCCTCGCCCCGACTCTCGGCGCTCTGCCCTTGTCCGTTTGCCGACGAGTGAGACTGAAAACAGGGAAATGTGGATAGATCGGGCGCTGCGGTCCGTACGGGCAACCGCCGCGGAGCGCACGGTGCTGGCCACTGAGTTTGTGCCGGACGGGGCGTCTGCGACACCTCTTGAAGCCTCCACGGGGGCCGTGGCATTTGACGGAGCCCCGCCCCCGGAGAGTTCCCACAGTCGGGGGGGAACACCCGCCCAAAGTGGCGATACCTGGGTCGGTATCGCCGGACGGGGTCCTCACCCAGGTGGGAGCAAGGAGCGTTTCTGACAGAGAGAGCCATCGCATCGGGAGGGCAGGAGCTCCACTTAATTCTAGCTGCTCTTGTAATCCTGCAGGCAGGTCTCTGGCTAGTGCACCATCCGAGTGCACATAGGTCTCTGGCTAGTGCACCATCCGAGTGCACATAGGTCTCTGGCTACTGCACCATCCGAGTGCGCATCTGGCCACCGGCTCCAAAGTGTCTTAAGCACCCCCCCACCAACACACACGACCCATTCTTTTTCTTTTTCTTTTCCTTTTTTTTTTTTATTTATTTTTTTATTTTTTACGTTTTTTGCGTGTACATACATTATTTTTTTCATAAAACATACTGATACATATGTATGCATCTCTTTCTTACCAATGATAAATAGTACATATAGATTTACCTGCACTTTATTTTAGTAATATTGAAAACACAATAACTATTCCGTTGCGCTTTGCGCCTCGATTTTTTTTTTTTTTTTTTTGCATGCTTTTTAGCCTCACAGCGTCGGCGCGCCGCGGTTCACACGGTCAGAGAATTTCACTGATTTGTTGACGGTGCTCAGCGCGCGCGCTAAAAGACTTACCGCGACGTGTATGCCTTTATTTATAGGTATTATAATAGGTATTATATACCAGGTATTATACAAGCTTTCATAATAAAATGTTTGTTGACATGTGCCGGTAAGTACCGCGCGCGCATTCTGTTATCATATATCTGTTACCCCCCCCCCCCCCCCCGACATTTACACACACACCCGCTCACACATACTGGTTTTCATGTTTATCGGGGACCAACATTCTGATCATCAACTGCGGGGACCACCCTTTCTAAAGGTTTTAGAGGTTCAAAAAAAATCAGGCACAATAACCAATGTTCCGTTAGCTTATACACGCCTTTAAACATCCCAAAAGACGAAGTAATGTCTTGCTCGTCATATATGGGGACTCGTGAAAAATCTAATAAACATGGCTAATGGGGAATGCATACCACAGCAGGTAATAGGATAAAACTCAACTCAGTTCAACAACAACAACAACAACAACAACAGAAAAAAATCGAACACTTGTTCACTTAGTATAACAATGGATTTTTTTTATTTTATTTCACATGTTATTTATGTTGCAATTTTCTTTTATAAGCTGTTATTCTATTATAAACATAATATTTTACATTCTTCCAGTCCCGGTTCTTAAGAACTTCTGGTTCAGCTCTTAAACACCTCTCACAGTTGTGCTTTGCTGGTACAATACATGAGGTGATGAATCTACTCATGTGCCTTTCCACAGCTTGCACCTCCGTCTGCTTCCAGGGTGTTTTCTTCTTCTTGGTAGCATTACCTTAAAGTGGTCAGAAAAATACATTTGAAATTGAAATGTGTATAAGCTGAAGTATTACATTGTCTGAACATTTCTTAAGAAACAAAAGACAATCATCACTGACATACAGTAGGAAGTAGAAATGAAAAATAAGATCACCTTTGAAGGAAGGCCTTATAGCACTAACTTCTGATGACATCTCATTGTCTGATGACTGTTTGCGTTGTTTGGGCTGTGGTGACAGCATTTCATTGCTCAAGCTAGAAGAAAGTGTCATTTCTGCCGATCGCTCTGTGGAAAATTATTGAAAAATAGAGATCAATAAAGTTCTTATTGTACATTAGGAGCTCAACAAATACATGAAAGTAAATTTATTACAATAAGGGAAAACTATAGTCTTTTAACAGCAATTTACTGACATACCACTAACTGCAGGTGAACAGCTTCCCTCCTGTATGCTCCTGTGCTCTTCATCACTGTCCACAGCTCTTTCTATGGAAGTCAAACAAATTACAGCTTAACTATGCGATCAAACAAAAAGAAATGTATAGTAAAAAAGTAAGAAAGTTAAAATGTCACACCATCAGGATCTAGCCCAATTTCATCCAAGTTCTTGCCATGAAACTCAGCTAATCTTCCTTGCTCAAGCGCCATTAGAACTTTGCTAATTTTGGCGAGTTGAAGGGTCTTCTCAGGCAGTCGATAGAACTCTCGATGGATCCTTATATCATGTCCAAGAAAATTAGCCAGCTGGTCCATCTCGGTGTCTGTCATATTTAGCACAGTTGAAAGAGTAGCAGCATGCTTTCTTAATCTGGTAGATGTCAGAGACCCAGGACATTTTGCACCACACATCTTTGCAACGTTGCGAAGGCAGTCTGATCCTCGGAAATGTGTCATGGCTTCTGGTCTTGCAAACATATAGCTGTTGTCTTCTTGAACCCCACAAGTTTCTCTCTGCTTAACAAGCAGTTCTAATGCATGCTGCATTTTTGAAGTCAGCAGAATTGGAACCGGGCGACCACGCTTTCCCCTGATGACAACCCTTGAGAAGTGTCTACAGAGTTTTTTTTTCCACTTCAGAGAGTGCCCAGTCCACATCCTCATGGTGATCAGAAGTGTCTCTTGATAAAAATGCAGCTAAAGGCATGCTAGAAACCTCTCCTTCCCTGCGTCGATTAAACAGAATGATCTGTGCCAGGCATACCTTCGCGAGATCCGTCCAGGCTTTGGCAGAGGGATTTTCAGTGAGTAAATTGAAAAACTCATCTTGCATTCGACTAAGATATGCATGCATTTTTTGGACATCTTCGGTAAAAGGCATGAGAGTAGGTACATTCCACTTTGCTTCCCTAATGTTCCTCAATGCTGTAGCAGAGATCAGCTCATTCCACTTTTCCTGATGGATCTCTTGAAACTCATTTGCATTCTTCACAAGTTCAGTGTTGTTTGAGATTAAACCCTGAGCTTTTAAGAGTTTGCTTACTTTAACCAGAGTGTTCCCAAGTTTGGTTGCTAATGATGGGGTCAAAAACGTGTTGGTTTGATAGTCATACCCACATGTAATCTTAACAGCTTGGATCACCTCCATGTACTTGTTAGGATTAATGAGATCTTCCATTTTTTTCAAGCTGGTGGCTTTTCTGGCATTGTGAATAAGCCTTCCCATTTCTCGCATCTTCTCTCGCACATGCTGTTGATTCTTAGCTGATCTCCCACCTTTGTTCAGCAAGTGTTGCCCAACATTAATAATGACTAGGTCATTTTTTATTAAACTTGTGACTGGGTCAGGATTCATTGCACTGATTACTCCCCATAGTTCTTTACTGACATGTGAAGGCACAGGCCCAGTGAACGTACACAAAGACTGAACACGGTTTTTTCCAGGTTTGGGGCCAACCGATCCAGGCCTAAGTTGACAGTTACGCACGTGTCGCCACAGGAACTTTCTTCTAAATAGTGCTTGACAATATGCACAGTGCATGAAATCATTTCCCTGTGCTTCTTCACGTGGGCGTTTAAATGGAACAAGTTTCCCCTTTCCAGACTGCATAACAGCGGCATTGTGGGCATAGTTTCCTCTGTTGCGAATATAATCTAGCAGGTTCTTTCTTTCCTTGGAAGCCTTCGGAAAGCTTAGAGCTTTGGACACATCAAATTCATTCTCATGAACACGTTGAAGATGTCTTGCCATCTTAGAATAAGGTTTAGAGCAATACAAGCAATAATGTTTCTTGTCATACACTCTTTGTCCACCCATCCTTTTGCTTGCACTAACAACTATGCGGTCAGTTATGTTCTGACTTGAACTGGGCTCTTCTGCTTCAGATGTACAGCTGTGCTGGTCAATGGTGATTCTGTCTGATGTAGCATTGAAAACCGGGGAATTCCCCAAGCCAGAGACATCCACATTTTGCTTACGTTTTGCTGACAGGTTTAGTTCAAGGCTAGCATCACCTTCGCCATCACTGGAGGTATCTGGAGTGTGATCATCTGCACTCTCTGATGTAGAATCAAATAGTTCACCAGAATCTTCAAGGTTTGTGTCTTTCATCTAAATATAAGATAATAATAATAAAAAAAAAAAATAAATAAAAAAAAACAACAACATTTTATATGATAAATTTTATATGATACTTACTAGCTACAATTATGTTTATATGCTTAGTTAAGCACTTACTATGATACTTTTAGTCCTCCTCAGTCTTGGTACAGGAATGTCTAATTCTTCTTGATACTCTGTCACAATCTGTAAATAAAGCAATATAACAATTTACATCATAGTTTAATCCATGAAAATAGTATTTTAAGAATAATGAAAGATTTCATCCTGCTCAGAAAAAAAACTGTGTTCTCACCTCTGGAATAATAACACTTTCAGGGGGACCTTTCTCACACATTACAGTTCCACAGGGGGACCTTTCACACACCGACATTACAGTTTCTTATGGTGAATGCCCGATTTATGGCCGATTTAACAACTACCCCTGTCTCTACACCTGAAGGCGATCTGTTAGCACTAATGACGGCGTTAAATTGCACGCGGTTTCAAAATAAATGTCCCATACCTGAAGCTTTGGATAAATTGAGAAATTGCATTATTTAGGTATTTATTTATTAATCCTAACAACAAGTATTGCTAAGAAAGTATATCTAACTAAAAAGTAAGTTTTATATATATATATATATATATATATTTATATATGTATATAAATGTGCTTACCTTTTGTTTTCCTGTTAATCCTCTGCACAAATATTTTCTTTGATGATCACTCTGGTCTTGCAGCAGCTTCACTGGTTACCCATGAAGTTCCACTTAGATTACAAAACTCTTCTGGTAACTTTTAAGATTATTCATAACCTTGCTCCTCCATATCTGTCCAACTTAGTTATGTAACATGTAACACCACTCATAAACTATAGGGGAAGAAACTGAACTCCGCCACACACACACACACACACACAGAAAATCATGCAGTATGGGCCAAAGCTTAAAACTTCATAAGCACTATCAGAAAACCTTTTTTAATCATTTAAAATGGTTTCCCGTTTGGGGACTAGAATTTTGGTCCTCAGAGAAAAACAGCAAGACTGACCTTTGAACAGTTCTGATCAGGACATATGTTCTTCTGAATCTCGGTGCCTTGATCAGTACAGTTGAATGTGGCACAGGGGCGCGTGGAATCTGTCCAGGTCTCACCCATCTCCATGAAAAAAAGAATACATCATACAGAGTCGAAGAACATGGTTAAATGTGTAGCACTTTTTTAAGTTGATAGTCAATATAAAGCTAAACTCTAAAAGTAAAATTGAATAAAAGGGACATTTTTCACAAGAATTTAATTCCCAGATCTGATAAAGCAATCGGATTTGGGCAGTAAATTTGTGGGTAAAAATAACACACATACGTATGTATATTCACTATTCTCACCACCAAACGACCCCAAAGTTAGAAAGTATTATTTTTGCTTAAGACATATCCCTGCTGTTGTATCAGTCATGGTGCACTGCGGATAGTCAATCAAACTAAAACCTAAAAACTAACCAAAGCAAACACTGATAACAAGAAAAATCTAGAAAAAAAAATGTACTAGAAAATGGGACATGGCTGAACGTGAATTTATTTATTCATACAACACACTGGAGAAATGCTAAAGAGCCTGAAACACTAAGATTAAACCAGTGAACACAAGCACACTGAGGCTTTAATGCACACAATAATAATAACAATAATAATAATAATAATAATGGCGGCACGGTGGCTTAGTGGTTTAGCATGTTCTTCTCTCAGCACTAGGGATTCCCGGTTCAAATCCCCATCTGGGTGGAGTTTCCATGTTCTCCCCATGTCTGCGTGGGTTTCCTTCGGGTTCTCCGGGTTCCTCCCACAGTCCAAAAACATGGATCAAGTCAATTGAGTTCTCCAAATTGCCCCATATAGAGTGTGTATGCGTGTGTGTCTGTGTGAGTGAGTGTGTGCCCAGCGATAGAGTGCCGCCCTGCCCAGTGCCCGAAACGTTCTCCCTTGGATGGGCATGAGGAACCCCACCGCGACCCTAATAGAGGATAAAGCGGAAGATAATGAATGAATGAATGATAATAATAATAATAATAATAATAATAATAATATAATAATAATAATAATAATAATGCAGATTACAAAAAAGGAACCTGGGTAAAAGACTCAGAGGAGGAGGCTTAAGAGGAACTGTTTTTAAAACGCACTTATACTTAAGGCATAAACCTAAGTGTAAATGTGGACACAGTAGGTTTGTATAACACAGTAACCAATCAGAACAAAGCTTTTTTTATTACCAAAGTGCAAATCAACTGGTTGTAATAACCAGGAAACCTGAACGCATTAAGAAAAAAACTAAAACAAGGTTGTGTCAAAGCAAACGTTCAAAACAGCAAGCAAAGCCAGGCTCTCTAACAAAAATTAATATCAATACTAACAATTTAATATTCAGATTATTATTATTACAATCTTAAATTGAATGTGATTATTTATGTTAAAATCAAAATATTTACCTCGTAGGACTTTCCATTGTATTCACACGTCTTCTTAACTGTAGGATATATTTATAAGAATTAAAGAAGAAAATATTCAATCACATTAAACATCTCTCTGCATATTATTTAGCTGACGGAGGGGGCAAAAAAGTCAAATGGTGCTCATAAGTAATTTGCGATACAGCCATGTGACAAGAAATGGGAGCAAAGTAAAGAAACAGAAAGTTATTTGTCGTACCGGTTCATTTAACATTTAAACAACGTGAGGGTGAATGTGTTGTGGTCAGAATTCTGGTGTTTTACAGAAATGTGAAGGTCACTTTGGCTACAGGGTGTTAGTGTTACCGCAAGTCTGTTCGTTGCAGCAGTCGGTGGTGAGGGCGAACCCGGGGTCGCACGATGGAGGAGGAGGAACGGGCTTCGGCCTGCACTCCTCAGTTCGAGTCTGATTATTGCACGTGCAAACATGACAGTTTGACTCCCATGTTGCTCCAATCTAAAACAGAGATGAGTATTTATTATACTGAAGTTGTAACTCAGATTTATTTAGAATTAAACAAACAGATGATAAAATTTCAGGATGATGTCTATATTTTTTCAGCAATACTTAACCAATATCTAGCAATGCTGAATCACTGAATAACAGCATTCCAGTTTTGAACAATCAAACGCTGCCATCTTGTGGCCAAATTACAGAACATGGTTTATAAAAACAGTGTAACAGGTTTATTGCTGATCAAGAATCGACTTTTTTTTGTTTATTTATTCATTCATTATCTTCCGCTTTATCCTCTATTAGGGTCGCAGGGGGGGGGGGATGTTTCTCCCATCCAGGGGAGAATGTTTAGGGCGCTGGGTAGATACACCCAGGACAGGACGCTAATCTATCGCTGGACACACACTCACTCACACACAAACACACACTCTATATGGGGCAATTTGGAGAATTCAAAAACATTGAAATGTTTTTGGACTGTGAGAGGAAACTGGAGATCTCGGAGGAAACCCACGCGGACACGGGGAGAACATGGAAACTCCACCCAGATTGGGATTCGAACCGGGAATCCCCAGTGCTGAGAGGAGAACATGCTAAACCACTAAGCCACCGTGCCGCACTCGCTGTTTATATTAAACTGTATTTTCTAATTTAAAGTAATGTATTCTCCCACTCATTCACTGATCTCACACTCAGTCACCTTGATCATTCATACAACATAAAAGTGAAAGTAACATCTCACCGGCATGTGTTCTCCCAAAGGTCCTTTGCAGTCTGGTGGAAAAAAATAAAAATAAAATAAGGTTATTAAAAAATTATACAGGAAGTCACTAAGAACAAATAAAATGAAGGGGCAGCATTCGATTCAGGTTTGAATCCCAATCTGGGTGGAGTTTGCATGTTCTCCCCATGTCTGTGTGTGTTTCCTCCGGGTTCTCCGGTTTCCTCCCACAGTCCAAAAACATGGATTAAAGGCGAATCAGCTGCTTTTTATTGCCCCATTTGAATTGCCCGAATATAATATATAAGTCCTGGCGGCACAGTGTTGTAGTGGTCAGCACGTCCTCATTTCCACGCTGGGAATCCAGGTTGGAATCAAGTATCAGTATCAAGTATCAAGTATTTTATTTGAATCCCGATCTAGGTAGAGTTTGCATGTTCCCCCGTGTCAATGTTTGTTTTCTCCTACAGTCCAAAAACATGGATTCAAGGTAAATTGGCTGCTCTAATTTGCCCCTTTATTGTGTGTGTGTGTGTGTGTGTGTGTGTGTGCCTCTGTGAGCCTGAAACATTCTCCCCTGTGCATGGGGACCCTCCCATCCCCTTCATCCCTCCAGGGAAACCCTAGTATGTGATTGATCGGAAGATAATGAGATAAGATGAGATGATTCCAATGAATTAACAAGAATATTATTGATGTAAGTAGCAGACGAAGTTAAAGTCAGTTCACGGGGTGAACGTTACTCACTGGTGCATTCAGGCACGCAGACCGTCTTGTACTCGTCTGCTAGAACCTGGTTGTCTGGACAGAAGCATCCAGCTCTCATGTCATCGGTAAATGGTTTTGGCACTGGTTCTCTAAAAATGAGTATGAAGAGCATATAACATACCACAGGCTGAATAATAAATTGAATAAACACTTTGTCCCACGGGTGAGTTACAGTAAGCTCATACTTACCCGTCATGGCAGACATTGTAGGGCCTGCTGCGGCATTCATCATATATCATTCCTTCAGGACAGGTCCTCTCTGAGAACGCACAACAAAAGAGGAAATGAGATTCTGCAGCCACGGTTCAGATTGATGTTCAGAACTTTAACCTCCTTTGAATTACATTTCAAGGATTTAAGGAGGGGTGGGCTGCAGTCAGCACATCCACCTCCCAGTGCTGGGCATTCCAATCTGGATGGAGTTTTCATGTTCCCCCTGTGTCCGCGTGGGTTTCCTCCCACAGCCCAAAAACATGGATTCAAGGTAAATCAAATACTCTAAATTGCCCCTATACAGTGTGTATGTATGAGATTTTTAGATTTTGATGGTCAAAAGTCACTGTGTCTTAACTTGTCTCTCGTTTAGCAAACAAAAGTTCTGTTAAAGTTGTGATTATTTTACTTACCACACTTTCCCTCAGTGAAGTTTCTCCAGGCCACACAGATACCCTTCCTTTTGCATTGAGCAGACAGATACTCCAGTACGGAGCACACAGACATGTTTTGGCCGTGACAGAAGTCAAACTCACAGTTTCTGACCAGACTCTCAATCTCACTCTCACTACTACATTTTCTGAACGCTCTGAAAATGAGACAACACAGACATTAGCTCCACGTACGATTATTACAGATGTTACGGGTTATTACAAGTTTCAGAACATGTTTTGTTAAAAATGTGTACAAAAATGTATAATTATTATTTTTTTAGGAACCTGTGCACTGCATTGGCTCTAAATCTAAAATCAAAGCTACAGTCCTCCCAAAAGTCAGCAATAACACAGACGATGATTTTCCCTTTCTGTTTCTACCCCTTTCTACCAAACTGACCCAACTCAGCGTGCGAGTCTCAACCCGCCAGTGGATCACAAACTTCCTCATTGGTAGACAGCAGGAGGTGCGGTTGGGAATCACCTCAGGAACCAGAACCATCAGCACAGGCGCTGTGTTCTCTCTCCACCGCTGTTCTCGCTGTACAGAGTGTACAACGAGGACCCATCAGTCAAAGTCCTGAAGTCCACAGATGACCTAACAGTCACCGGTCTCATTTGGGACAGTGAGGAGTCTGCTTACAGAAGGGTTGTTGAGCAGGTGGTCCTCTGAAGCATACAACAACCTTGAGCTCAACCCAAAAATATGGTGGGGATGAGACCTTCTCCAAACCTTCCAGCACTCACCAACCTCAACAGAACTGTGGAGTATGGAGATGCACTGATATAAGTTTCTCAGCACAACAATCATCAGGGTCCTGAAATGGGACTGCAACATCAGCACAATCCTAAAAAGAGCTCAGCTGAGGCTGTACTTCCTGCGGCAGCTGAGGAAGTTGGACGGGCTCCAGGAGCTGATGGTGCAATTCTACACCAGCAGGTAAAATTGTCTCCAAGCCCTCACACACTTGACATCAGCCGTTTCAGCAGCTTCTCTCAGGACGGCGTTTTAGCCAAATGAGGATAAAGTTGACCAGATGACAAAAAAGACCCTTCCCACATGCAAACACACTCATTAACATCTGAATTATACAAAGCAGTTTTAGGACATCCGATGCCATGCTGAGCCTTTTTCATTTATTCTTTAACCAAAAGCCCATGGTACAGTCATGGGCTTGCGGTTAAGGAACCAGCCTTGTGACCTGGCGGTCCCAGGTTCAATTCCCCGTCCCACCAAGTACCATGGTTGAAGTGCCCTTGGGCAAGGCACCTGATACCAATGTCTCCCCAGGTGCCGTATTCGAGGCTGCCCCCCTTTCCAGGCACGTGTGCTCACTTCACAAGTGTGTGTGTGTGGATGGGTTAAGTGTGGAGGACAAATTCCTCTGAGTGTACACACAGAAAGCAAAATAAATCCCTTTATTATTCTTTCTTTCTGCTGACAGTATTACTGCACTGAATCACTTTAAATTTACACACTGCATGTCCAAGTTTACAGTGTGTTTGTGTATATAAGTGTGTATGCATTTGTGAAAATGAATGGATTGGATGAGTGTACCTGTAATGTTTGTTAATTCTGTGCACCATGAGCTACTGCACCCAAAGAATAAATTCCCTGTAGGTGTGAGCATATTGGCAAATAAAGCACGAGTCTGATTTTGATTCTGATGTTAAAGCACTACACAAAACGTCACTTCTTGACAAAGCCAATACAAATGTGCATAATCCAACCTTAGTACCTCTATAAGTAAAAAAAGCAACAATTAGAGCTTACTCATATCTGAGGAGATCACAGTTTGAATTATCACAAGGTGGTGGAGGTGGTGGTGGTGTAGATGGAACACAAGGTTTGGGACGAGCAGCTTCTTGACAGTATGGTTTTGAAGGGTCATTCTCAATCCAGTCGTATGCCGTCACACCACAGCAGCTTTCACTCTCAACCATCCCATTTCTGCGCGTGCATGAGGGGCCTCCACACACACCTAATGAAATAAGAAGAAAATAACAGATCCAGACAAGTATATACACAAGTTGTATGTATAAGAAATGTATTCCAAAGTTTTTAAGGCAGAGGTAGTCTTGGGCCGTCCAGCGTGTTCGGTGACTTAGGTCACTGCTCAGAGACAAACACAGCCATCGGGTTCATTGGGTATTGGATTGTCTCAAATTGTATTGACTCGAAATGTTGGGAATAGAATCGAATCATCACAAAGGCTCTGATTTACACCCCTACATTCAACACATATCAAAGAAATTGGGACGGGGCAAAAAAGTCATTGGCACAAATCATAATCAATTAGAACTTTTTTACTGCAGTGCTGCCTGAAGTCCCACAGATGGTGTGCCTGGCTCCACTACTAAGACATTGTGGATTTATTGGTATTTGGATTTATGATTACAGGGTTTCTGCTGATTGGATGAGGAGTTAACCTGTTAACATATTAGAAGTGTTTGGTCAGCTGTCTAGCTGCCCAATATGACTGAAGTGATGGGCAGAGCTTTTGGAACTCAGACTGTGAGCTTCCAAGCTTTTGTTAGATACTTTGGAGGCCAGATTGAGAGATTCACACTAAAAATCTGTGAGCCCCATCTAAACATAAAGTCTTATTTTGCTGATTCAGCGCTGTGTTATCAGAACCCAACCATCAGGGGTGAGTTGTGGATAGAGAAACCTTCCCCAGAAGGAAGTGTGCAACAGATTCCAGGATAACCCAAACTGTACCAAGGACGTTGCTGTGACATACTGCACACTGAAACCCCCCCCAGAACACGACTTCTACTGCTTACTTCCCCGGTCTGGCAAGATGGGCCTAAGCACCACATTTAGTGGCAGCTGGTCAAAAAAACATGACCATGTCTGTGTCTATGTTCTAATATGTGTACTGTGCTTAAGGTTTTTTTATGGTGTTCTTAAACTGTGCTCCTTTAGGACAATAGTCTGGGTCAGTTTTTTTCACCCGTCTTATTTCCTTTCCCAATGTGTTACACCTGCTCTTTCTCATTTTTTTTTATTTACCCATTGTGGGACTAATAAAGTAATAAATCATTATCATCATCAATCTATCAATATTTAGATGCACTTTGTTGCAGATTAATAAACCTTTTCTCATCTTCATATTTGAGAGGCTCTGCTCTATTTACACACATTTTACTGACCTGTTGTCATTTTACCAAAGTAATCATCAAATGCTCCTCCAGTTATTTTTGATTTGTGTCAATTACTTCTCCAGCTTTTTGTTGCACCTGTCCCAACTGTTTTAAGGTGTGTCACAGCTATCATAAATTTATCATAAAGATATAAGAAATTGTGGAGATCTTGGGCCGAGAATTCTTCACTAGATACATACATTAAAAGACACGAAAGTCTGGTCAACCCTCTTTGCAAGGGTTAACGGAATTAAACCCTTCGACCAGATCTAGATTTAGGGTCCATGAACCAGCAAGAGTTCCACTTTTATTTTAGCAGTCCACAGCTCCTAATTTTTAAACATTGGGTACAAATTAGGACATTTACAGAGTTAATAAAATTGTAGGTAAAGATTTCTGACACATGTCTATTAGAGTCAGTCCTTCCAAAACAAAATCCATCATTAATGTAATCAATGAAAATAGACCAAGGAATGTTCTAGAGGATTTGAACATTTTGTAAAAAGGGGAACAGATATATTAAATAAAACTGTGTTTGCACTTCTCATATGATTTCACAAGACTTTATGCACAATGGTTTAATAAGCATTACAATATAGTAAGTAATAAATGATGGCAGCGATAGATTGCCCCCCTGTCTTGGGTGTATCTGCCCAGCGCTTGAAACGTTCTCCCCTGGATGGGCATGGGGAACCCCACCGCGACCCTAATAGAGGATAAAGCGGGAGATAATGAATGAATGAATGAATAAATGATGGCAGCGATAGACTGGCGTCCTGTCCTGGGTGTATCTGCCCAGCACCTGAAACGTTCTCCCCTGGATGGGCATGGGGAACCCCACCGCGACCCTAATATAGGATAAAGCAGAAGATAATGGATGGATGGAATAAATGATGGTTCCATACCACACTGTCCCTGTGTGTTGTTGACGAAGTATTCCATTCCAAGTTTGATCTGCAGTGTGCTGGCTTCACTGAGTGAGACAGAGGTGCGAATACCGTCGATGTAGACAGTTACTGTTGGGTCTGAACTTTCAATCCTGATTCCATTGTTTGTGTAGGGAGGCTTGATTAATACACCATCAAAAGTCGCCTGCAAAATATAACAAACAAGTTTCTTAACTAAGAATAAAATACAAATAACACACAATAATGTAAAAAATACATAATCACCCATTTAGATAAAAATTATCATATATATTTTTAGGTACAATGTACATTTAGGTGCATTAAAGCATGTAATACAGTATGTTTTTCACATCATGCAGCTTGATTGGTGGCAGCAAAATTTCTTTGCATGTTTTTTGGAACACTGAGCTCCAGTATTTGTCCAAAAAGGTAGTTTGGCTAGTTTAAAGGGGGAAAAACATGCACTAATCTGCAACTGCAACAGCAATTGAAAGCCCAGTTTTATATATATATATATATATATATATATATATATATATATATATATATATATATATATATATATATATATATATATATATATATATATATATATATATATATATATATATATATATAAATGTGTGTGTGTGTGTGTGTGTGTGTGTGTCTCTATATATATTTATATATTTATATTTATATATATAAATAAGAAATGATTGGTGAATTCAAAAACAGAAAAATAGGATTTGATGTTGAGGTAGCAACAAACTTTTGGCCATACAGTTTAAAATCCACTAACTCTGTTTCAAGAGGGAGTTACTTCAGGGTGTATCAGTTCACTTATACATACACTTACCTCCACCCAATACTCGTTATATTCCTCAAATTCCAACCACTCGCTTAGTACTTGAAGCACGACAGTGTTGTTTTGATACGTCAGAATGACTGACTTCACACAGGAAGCTGATTGAAGGCATTCATAATTGTCTACACTAATTTTGAGATGGTGGCGCAGTATCTTTTCCTCCACCAGTGTATAGGTACAGCTTTCAAGGAAGTCAAAGTCTGCATTGCCAAAGGAAATGTAATGTGGGTCGCCATAGATGTCACATTGACCTGTAGAAAGTGTTTGGCCAAACATTAGATGAACAAATCATAAAATGAGGTGGATTATTAGTAATTGCAATAATAGATACACTGCATAGTACACTGCATGTCATAATATTAATGATAAAGCATTCTCGTATAAAGTGATGTGTACATCAGTCAAGATTCTTTCATTGCACAGATTTGTTTTGAACAGTATAAGAAAATAATGCTTTTCTGCAACTCAGTTCCCAGCAATTGGGCAGCTAACTTGCTCAGATGGATGTGTGTCCCTCCCGAGTGACTCTTTATGTGTTAAGTTTATTCATTTGTTATGTTATGTTATTCACCTGTTTGTGTTTAGTTATATATATATATTACCTATGATCACATTAGCTAGCACTTTTCTAATATTTCATTGGTTTCCCATAAAGATTATTCAGGTTTTCTTTTAGAGCCCCAGTTACTACTCAAGTTCTGTTTCTGCTTTTTTGTGCCAGGTACATTAAGGTTTCTATAGCTAGAAATGGTTTACAGACTTGCGTCTCTTATGTATGTATGCTTTAACATGTTCATTCAGTATGTTCTTCTTAGTGGTTTACACAGGCCTCTTTGCCTTGGCTCGTTTATACATGTTTTTATTTCCTGGTGTGTATTCCAGTTTCACTGTACCTTGACTCAGTTGACAGACTTTAAAATAGTTATAAGTTAGGTAAAAACATGAAAAACATGATTCACATTAAATTCAATTCAATTAAAGCAGACCCCGTCACAGAATGTTAGTAATTTTGCATGATTAAAAGTTTCTACATAGTTAAAAAAATAGTCCTTAAGGTTTCTACAGTAAGAAGTGGATTTGTTACTCACAGTCACATTGCCACCTATCACAGCAGCCATCACTAACCAACTTTGGTGAACCTCTCGGACACTGAGGCATTTCAAATACAGGACATGTTATGGGTCTTGACTCTATAACACCATTGACGCAAGTCTTGTTGGAGCATTTCTCCACCCATTGAATACCAGGTGGCCAGGTTTGGTTTTGCAGTAGATCAATGCAAACTTTATGGGTTGTTGGTGTGAAATAGTGGATACAGTGGTTGTTGGTGTTGGAGTAGAAGATAGGAAGAGCAGAACACATCACAGAATGTTATGAATGATGTATACTTAAAAGTGTCTACACATTTTTTAAAATAAGGTAAAATATTTCTAATATTGCTAACAAAATTAGTCTTGTAGGTTTCTACAGTAAGAAGTGCATTTGTTACTCACAGTCACATTGCCACCTCTTACAGCAGCCATCACTAACCGACTTTAGTGAATCTCCTGGACAGGGAGGCTTTTCAAATTCAGGACATGTTATGGGTCTTGACTCTATAACACCATTGATGCAGGTCTTGGTTAAGCAGTCCTCCACCCATTGAGTACCATTCAACCAGGTTTTGTTTTGCACTAAATCAATACAAACTTTAGGGGTTGTTGTTGGTGTAGAAGATACAGTGGTTGTTGGTGTAATCGTAATAGTTGTGGTTGGTGTCATTGTAGAAGTTGTTGTAGTTGTAGTTGGTGTTGTTGTAGTAGTTATAGTTGATGTCGTTGTTGTAATTGGTGTCATTGTTGTAGTTGGTGTCATTGTAGTAGTTGTTGTAGTTGTAGTTGGTGTCATTGTATTTGTTGTAGTTGGTGTCATTGTAGTAGTTGTTGTAGTTGTAAATGGTGTTGTAGTTGTAGATGGTGGTATTGTAGTAGTTGTAGATGGTGGTATTGTAGTAGTTGTAGATGGTGGTATTGTTGTAGTTGTAGATGGTGGTATTGTAGTAGTTGTAGTTGGTGGTATTGTAGTAGTTGTTGTAGTTGTAAATGGTGTTGTAGTTGTAGATGTTGGTATTGTTGTAGTTGGTGGTATTGTAGTAGTTGTAGTTAGTGGTATTGTAGTAGTTGTAGATGGTGGTATTGTAGTAGTTGTAGTTGGTGTCATTGTAGTAGTTGTTGTAGTTGTAAATGGTGTTGTAGTTGTAGATGTTGGTATTGTTGTAGTTGGTGGTATTGTAGTAGTTGTAGTTGGTGGTATTGTAGTAGTTGTAGTTGGTGGTATTGTAGTAGTTGTAGATGGTGGTATTGTAGTAGTTGTAGTTGGTGTCATTGTAGTAGTTGTTGTAGTTGTAAATGGTGTTGTAGTCGTAGATGGTGATATTGTAGTGGTTGTAGTCGGTGGTATTGTAGTAGTTGTAGTTGGTGGTATTGTAGTAGTTGTAGTTGGTGGTATTGTAGTAGTTGTTGTAGTTGTAAATGGTGTTGTAGTTGTAGGTATTGTAGTAGTTGTTGGTGGCATTGTACTAGTTGTAGTTGGTGGTATTGTAGTAGTTGTAGTTGGTGGTATTGTAGTAGTTGTAGTTGGTGGTATTGTAGTAGTTGTAGTTGGTGTCATTGTAGTAGTTGTAGTTGGTGGTATTGTAGTAGTTGTAGTTGGTGTCATAGTAGTTGTTGTAGTTGTAAATGGTGTTGTAGTTGTAGTTGGTGGTATTGTAGTTGTAGTTGGTGGTATTGTAGTAGTTGTAGTTGGTGGCATTGTAGTAGTTGTAGTTGGTGGTATTGTTGTAGTTGTAGTTGGTGGTATTGTAGTAGTTGTAGATGGTGGTATTGTAGTAGTTGTAGATGGTGGTATTGTAGTAGTTGTAGATTGTGGTATTGTAGTAGTTGTAGTTGGTGGTATTGTAGTAGTTGTAGATGGTGGTATTGTAGTAGTTGTAGATGGTGGTATTGTAGTAGTTGTAGATGGTGGTATTGTAGTAGTTGTAGATGGTGGTATTGTAGTAGTTGTAGATGGTGGTATTGTAGTAGTTGTAGATGTTGGTATTGTTGTAGTTGGTGTCATTGTTGTAGTTGTAGATGGTGTTGTAGTTGTAGTTGGTGTTGTTGTAGTTGGTGTCGTTGTTGTAGTTGTAGATGGTGTTGTAGTTGTAGTTGGTGTTGTTGTAGTTGGTGTCGTTGTTGTAGTTGTAGATGGTGTTGTAGTTGTAGTCGTTGTTGTAGTTGTAGTTGTGGTTGTTGTAGTTGTGGTTGTTGAAGTTGTTGTAGTACCTTTTGTGTTTCAATTTATTTATCAAACTGATTAATATCATTTTTAAATGAACAATGATAATCTACAGGATAATAAATAAAGCTACAACTTACCACAAAATATGTTTCCACCAATACACGTACTGTAGAAAAAAAATCCCTTAAATTTATGAGTAAACTTTTAGTTTAATTTTTAAACAACCATCCCTTTTGTTATATTTTGTAAAGAATTGAGTTTAACTGACCAGTTTTGATTATGTTTGATCACTATATCTCCAGATTGATAAACAGTGTTGTTGTAGTGGCACAGACAGTTTTCAAAAGTAGAACATGTTTGTATGTTCTGATCAAAGTATGGTTTGTCAGTGGGGCATCTTGGATAACATCCTGAAACAAAAAAATTAATCAAATTAATATTCATTCATTCATTATCTTCCGCTTTATCCTATATTAGGGTCACGGGGAGGGGGGGGGGGAATCAGGTCCCTAATGCACCATTCCACAGATCAGTCCACATGAGACTTCACTTTCATCTCTGTCTTTTTCTTTAATTACACACATTCACCTTCGTCTGTTTCTTATCCCTTTAATAAGCTCCACACTTCTGTCTCTGTTCAGGCATCATGCTTCAGCCCTTTTGTCTTTCTTCACTTCTGTGGGTTTGTGGTTTCTACCTCCTCCATGCTTCTCTTTTTCCAGTTTTTGCCCTTTTCAGTGATGTGTCTCTGGCCTTTAGCAAAATTCTAGACATGGCTCATGTTCTTTGGTTCTGCTTGCGCTGAATATGTCATTATTGTTGTCTTGTTCTGGCTTATTTTAGTAAAGACTGTTGACTTGTCCTGCATTTTGCCTCTTCTATTCCTGGTTTACTAAACCCTTGATGGAACATAAGGCCATGTATCTATAAAATCTGAGCTCTTGTGCTCTGCTTCAATTGTTTTTGCTTCAGCATATGTGAAGAATAAATATGTCAAATTAAAGAAAGTAAAAACCTTCGAGTTTGCTGTTTCCACACGTTTTGGGGCAGGCTTCGTAGTGCCAGCTGTTTTGTCCTTCTTCATTGTAATAGTCACAATACACCGCTGAAAAAGAACACACCATGAAGTTTAGAACAAAAGAAGACATGTTATTACATATTTATTGCTCTGGGGCTAAGCAGGATATCAGTGGTAAATATAATTTTTTTCCCCCCAAATTACCGTCATCATATAGTAAATAAATATGTTTAGAACCTGAATACTTGTGAACATCTGTCATAACCCTACTGTGACGCTGCCACATCGGTGCTGAGGCATTGACATCATATGTAGTGGGGGGGGAGTTTCCATGGACCGACAGGAGCAGGACTTTCAGCCAACAGCTGTATGTTTCAATCCTGTTCCTGTATAGAAGAAATCCTGGCTCCTCATTCATACCCACCACTCGTTACAACCACCTTACTGTGGTGTAGCGTACTGACTAATGATCAAAAAGGTGCACATACAATGGTTTGGGAGAAATCTGGTTCTGAACAGATTTATTCACCACAGAACCTGATAGAGGAGAATAAAAAAAAAATTCCAAAAATAAAATAATAAAAAAAAAAACTGAAAATCCTGCTTAGAACCAGGGTAGCTACACATGACACACAACGTCAGAGTCTATAAAAGACCACAATACTGTATAACGAAAAGTGTAGTGATCTCCACTAAAAGCAGTCCAGGCAATGTGGGGTTTGTACTGGAGCTTTAGTTTTAAAACATATTTGTAGCTGCATTACCGAAATTGCTTGCGTTATTACACCTTTTTACCCAGTTGAGACTGGGATAGGCTCCACCTCAATTTGCCCAAATAATATAGCGAATTATTAAATTAAATTTCTTTTTAATTTAATTAATTAATTAGTGTTATTGCTTATTATGCCTTTAAAATTTCACTGTGTTATCTAGCGATTGCTGGTTTGAACGTATACTTGGGAAGTACGTACGGCACAAGTCGGGGGTTCTCCACTTAATACAGATGTCCCGGGTTCTGCAGGCATCAGCGTATGCAGCTACAGCTGTACAGAATCCCAAAAACTTCCCTTCATACTGACAGGAGCAGGACTCCAGAATACAGGCCTGATAGTAAGCTGCTGGATCCACCTGCAAAGGAAAGAAAAAAAAGTGCATTCATTTATAGCTTATTGTGCACTCACATCAAAAGTTGCTTCTCATGTTTTTTAAAATAAACTAATTTAGAAATGTTATTTACAGTGATTTTATTAAAGCAGGTGCGTTTTGGAATGTCATAAAAAAACTTTCCTATTTAAAGTTTTACAGTTTTATCAAGTGCCTATTGGATTTAATACAATATGATATCATATATAAGGCTACATTCTTAATAAATTATGTGAAATATATTTATTTTTATAGTTATTGTGCCTACAAAAAAACCAACCTAAAATTTAAGTTAAGCATAGACCTGGAGTTCCATATATGGACATAACGACTTTTGTGGTCTATTGCCCATATGAACATAAACTACCAATTTAAGATGAGAGAAAAGATAAACCTCTACTAGTCCCACCATGGAAAATTTACTTTGTTCACAACAGCTTGGGGCGGTCTTGCACAATAGAACGTATAAGAAACGTATGAGAAAAGAATCAGACAGCACTCATCTAATATCGAGTCTATTTACTGACTCATAGACAATTTACTGAACGCTACGATTTTCTTCTTTGACAGTTTTACACAAGTAAAAAAAAGGGTTATGGTAAGTTAAAAAGTAAAAAATAAAGAGGGTAGAAGATAATAAATGAAAAAAATGAATTCATGGGAAACGTAATAATACATTCACATTACATTTTGTCAGTTAGCAGAGGCATTTATCCAAAGCGACTTTCAAAGGGTTAGAGTTAAGAGTTTTGCTCAAAGACCCACATTGGTAACTACAGTGGTCCTGGGATTTAAACACACAACCTTCAGATTGAGAGCCCAACTTTCTTACAACTGAGCTAATACACCCCATACAGGTGGGTTTACTCTGGGTTCTCCGGTTTCCTTCCACAGTCCAAAAACATGGATTCAAGGTAAATTGAATGCTCCAAATTATAATTATAATATAAGCCAGCACCCAGCACCGGAAACTCCCCCACACGATTCATCATTAATGAATGAAAGAATAAATACAATACTATGTACATAACGAATAATAGATAATAGTTTCTACACAGTAAAGCCAAAAAAAAAAAACTTAATAAATTAAGTCAAAAATCCTAATACTTATTGCTATGATGGGGTAAAATAAAAATACAGATTTTTAATTGATTAAAGACTAGATTCATTGACTAAAGATTTATTTAATGACCTTTAGGTGGCAGTCTTTGAAAGTTTCACTGTGGATGATCATGCAGCGGCGCTGTGCCCAGGCCGCGCAATACGAGTGGCGTTCGCAGGGGTACACCTCCTGGATAACGTTTGAGCACGGGGGCGCTTGTCTCTTCCAGCTGTTTCCAAACTCCAAGGGGCTGACCATGGATGAGCCTCTGGTCACCAAGTCATTCGCCAACGAGTCATCAAAGTTACCACACAGACCTTGCACCCTTCCCTGTCAATAACAAAACACAAAGTTCAATCGGGGCCCGGGGAAAGGCAAAGAACTGGCTCCCTTTATCTGAATCATCAGAACAATAAAAAGAAAAGTACACATACGAGGTCATTACTTATTACAGTAGTACAAAAACAACTTTTTATTAAAAGCAATTTAAAAAGTCAGCACATGGTTGGCCACAGCTCCCCCTCCCCCCAGGACCAATAAGGGTTAAGGGTCTTATCTAAGGACCGACATTGGTAACTTCAGTGGGCCTGGTATTTGAACATACAAACCTTAGATTGATAGCCAACACCCTGACCAATGAGCTACCACACCTTCAACTGAGTCACGCCATTATAAGGAAGACATGTAACCACTGATTCATGTAACTCATTATCATGTAGTATTAGGGCCATAAAATCTGAAAACCTATCATTGACTTAACCATTAAATTTCGGTGAGTGTCAAGATTGTTGGTAACTGGTTTGAACATTTACTAATTATATAGTATTTATAGTAAAAAGAGCTTTTAGGGTTATTTAGAATAAGGTTCAAGTTTAAGTAATTTATTTCTTTAGAGATTTTTACAATAGAACTGTCACACAAAGCAGCTGTTGTAAGCCATTAAACCCCCAAAGAACAAGCTGAAGCGACAGTGGCAAGAAAAAACTCAATGTTATTTGTTTTTTTTTAAGAAACCTTGGGAGGTCTAAGGCACAGTGGAGGACTTACCCTCCTTCAGAAAAGGGGAAGCATCAACAGTGTAGGACACCCATGTACAGATTGTGTGGTGATCAGGTGACCTGTATTTAACAATTGGTAAACTATATAAGTCCATTGAGGGCATCCTGCAAGTCCGCCTGTCAACAAGAAATCCAGATTCCTGGTAGGTGCTGGTAGGTTTACGGTGAGTAATCACTGGGTGTTATACTTTGCCTTAGCAGAGTAAAGCATCTCTATCTGGTGCAGTTGTTTATTCAAAAGCCTTTAGCCTGTAAAATGACTCACTGTCAATTTGCCCTGCAGCTTGATTTTGATTCTGGTCTGCTTGTCCCAGATGATGGTGATGCCTGGTTCAGGGATGGTGATGATGATGTAGAGGCTGTTGGTGTGCTGGGTGTAGTGTTGCTGAGTTTGGGGGCTTGATTCAGGCAGGAGCTTCTGGGTGACGTTCAGCTCACTTAGTGTTAGAGAGACTTTGTTCTGTTCAGCAACAACAAACAAGCAGAGTCACACCAGCTGACATTTACCAAAAAAAAAAAAAAAAAAAAAAAAAAAAAAAAAAAAAAAAAAAAATATATATATATATATATATATATATATATATATATATATATATATATATATATATATATATATATATATATATATATATATATATATACACACACACACACACAAAAAGATATACTACAGGGATAAAAGTCTGTGGACAAAAGAGCATTTCTCCCAAAAGAGGGGAGTTTTGGGGATTTATAAAATTGCTGGACTTTACAAATCATCTCCTCTACTTGAAGATTTGATCAATGGGCAAAAAACATATTTTATTTATATAATAAATAGTTAGATAGAGTTAGTGGTCAGCACGTTGACCTCTCAGCATGGATGGAGTTTGTTCTCCCCATTGTGCGCGTGGGTTCGGGTTTCCTCTTACAGTCCAAAAATGTGGATTCAAAGTCAATTGAATGCTCTAAATTGTCCCATATACTTTGTATATGTTTGGAGATTGGCGCCCTGTCCTGGGTGTATCTGCCCAACACCTAAAACCTTCTCCCCTTATATATTTATACAGTGGGTTGCAAAAGTATTCATATCCCTTGAACTTTTCCATATTTTGTCACATTACAACCACAAACATAAATATATTTCACTGGAATTTAATGTGAAAGACCAACACAAAGTGGTATACAATTGTGAAGTGGAAGGAAAATTATACATGAATCAACATTTTTTTTACAAATAAAAAACTGAAAAGTGCGACGTGCAAAAGTATTCAGCCCCCTTTTCCCTGAGTGCAACCAATTGCATTCAGAAGTTGCCTGATGAGTGCTAATGACTCAAAAGGGTCCACCTGTGTGTAATCTAATCTCAGTACAAATACAGCTGCTCCGTGACGGCCTCAGATGTTGGTTAAGAGAATATTGGGGAGCAAACAGCATCATGAAGTCCAAAGAACACACCAGACAGGTTAGGAATATGGTTTTGGAGAAGTTTAAAGCAGGCTTAGGTTATAAAAAGATTTCCAAAGCTTTGAACATCTCACTGAGCACTGTTCAATCCATCATCCGGAAATGGAAAGAGTATGGCACCACAGTAAACCTGCCAAGACAAGGCCGTCCACCTAAACTTACAGGCCGAACAAGGAGATCACTGATTAGAGAGGCAGCCAAGAGGCCCATGGTGACTCTGGATGAAATGCAGAGAGCCACAGCTCAGGTGGGGGAAACTGTCCACAGGACAACAATTAGTCGTGCACTACACAAATGTGGTCTTTATGGAAGAGTGGCAAGGAGAAAGCCATTGTTAAAAGAAAACCATAAGAAGTCCCGTTTGCAGTTTGCCAGAAGCCATGTTGAGGACACAGCAAACATGTGGAAGAA
The DNA here is from genome assembly GCA_019802505.1 of Corydoras sp. C115. Classification (NCBI taxonomy): domain Eukaryota; kingdom Metazoa; phylum Chordata; class Actinopteri; order Siluriformes; family Callichthyidae; genus Corydoras; species Corydoras sp. C115. The sequence goes on along the minus strand of JAFMOC010000347.1, from coordinate 632,126 downwards.
GGTGCTTTGGTCAGACGAGACCAAAACTTTTTGGCCACAATGCAAAACGCTATGTGTGGCGGAGAAATAACACTGCACATCACTCTGAAAACACCATCCCCACTGTCAAATATGGTGGTGGTAGCATCATGCTCTGGGGGTGCTTCTCTTCAGCAGGGACCGGGAAGTTGGTCAAAGTTGATGGGAAGATGGATGGAGCCAAATGCAGGGCAATCTTGGAAGAAAACCTGTTGGAGTCAGCAAAAGATTTGAGACTGGGGCGGAGGTTCACCTTCCAGCAGGACAACGACCCTAAACATAAAGCCAGAGCTACAATGGAGTGGTTTAAAAAAAAGAATATTCATGTGTTAGAATGGCCCAGTCAAAGTCCAGACCTAAACCCAATTGAGAATTTGTGGCAAGATCTCAAAACTGCTGTTCACAAACGCTCTCCATCCAATCTGACTGAGCTTGAGCTGTTTTGCAAGGAGGAATGGGCAAGAATTTCAGTCACTAGATGTGCAAAGCTGGTGGAGACATACCCTAAAAGACTTGCAGCTGTAATTGAAGCAAAAGGTGGAATACTTTTGCACGTCGCACTTTTCAGTTTTTTATTTGTAAAAAAAATGTTGATTCATGTATAATTTTCCTTCCACTTCACAATTGTATACATTTACATTTAGTCATTTAGTCAACACAGTATACCACTTTGTGTTGGTCTTTCACATTAAATTCCAGTGAAATATATTTATGTTTGTGGTTGTAATGTGACAAAATATGGAAAAGTTCAAGGGGTATGAATACTTTTGCAACCCACTGTGTATATATATATATATATATATATATAAAACAAAAAGGTTTTAGGTTTCTCTAACAGTCCAATACTGCCATCCAATGGCCATTCAATTACATTACGCACTTTATAAAAAAATATGGAAAAAATAATGTATTGTATATCTCGCATTGATACGAATATGAAGCGCTCAGAGGTGTGTGTTATTGTCAATGATGTCATGGCTAGACAAATCTATTATTTATTATAAGAATAATTAAGTTCTGTAATAAGTTTGTAGAATCTTTAAAGATACAGCCATGATGTAGAGAGACATAACATGAAGAGCTCGAGGTACCTTAACTTCCACTGTGATGATGCGAGAGCAGGTCAGAACTTCATCACAACAGGGGACACTCTCAGATCTGATGGCAAACTGTCCATAGATGTCCTGATAGAAAGCCAGACAGACAGACAGAAGCACACATGCACATACGTTAACGTTAACCATTACCCGTTCATTACAATAGCCTGTTATAGTTTGGATCCTGGTTCCTGATGAGTGTGTTTGCTATCTCACCTCCACCAGTGTGTACTGACAGTGTCCATCAAAGCGATACCACAAAGAGTCAAAGGTCTTGTACTGGCCATTTCCAAATACTTCACAAACTCCTGGACACGGATTGCCAGAACAGTTCCACAGACCTTCATTGCATGTGCTGTCAACAGAAAAGTACATTTATTCATTCACTGTTTTCTGCTTAATCCTTTATTATAGTTGCCCCCCCAGTCAGCTCTTACTATCCTCACTTTATAGCAAAGTGTTGACAGTGCTAACCACCGAGCTGACTGGCCACACGAAGTGTGATGTGATCATACAGCGTTCTTCTGTAAATACATCACATGTCATTGATTAAGAGATTATTCACCAGGTTTTGCAGTTGGACTCCACGCTGTGCCCGGACGCGTACACCTTTCCGCTGAACTCACATGTGCAGTCAGTCTTAAACACACAGTTGCCTTTGTGGTCCTCAACCATCCCCTCTGGACAGTAGCAGCCACTGATACACTCATTCAAATCCTTAAAGTGCAAAATGAAAGACTTAGCTTATAAGTATAACATTATAAAGTATAAGTTTAACATTAAAACATTGTTGTTATGTTATACTTAAAACATAAGTATAACATTAAAAAAATTCTCAAATAACACATTCATTCAATATCTTCTGCTTAATTAAGGGCAGATACACCCAACTCAGGACACCGACCTATCACTGTGCACACACTCACACACACAAACAAACACAGACTATATGGGGCAATTTAGAGCATTCAGATTACCTTGAATACATGTTTTGGGACTGTGGGAGGAAACTGGAGAACCCAGACAAGTTTTCATGGTCTCCCTGTGTCCCCGTGGGGTTCCTCTGGGTTCCCTGGATTCCTCCCACAGTCCAAAAATATTAATTTAAGGTGAATTGAATTGTTCAATGGTTCAATTGAATTTACCCTCTACATATAGAGTGTGTTTGCGTGAGTTAGTGTGCCCATCAATAGCTTGATGCCCTGTCTTGGGTGTATCTGCCCAACGTGGAAGATAATGAATGAGTGAATGAATAATTAAAGTGATTGGGTGAGTAACTGATTCTTAATGACATCATAGTTTGGTGTTGTTGGGGGGTGGGGGGAAAGCAGGATCCAAAATTTGTGTGTGCAGGGATCAAAAAGGGCTGGGAGGCGGAGTTTAATATCAGTTAGCCTTAGTGTGACACTTACAGAGGGTTTGCTCAGGCTTTCACATGTCCTATTGTTTGTATTCTTAGGCTTTCGAAAACAGTTCACACAGATTTTACCAGGAACGCAATCTGCAGGAAACGAGAGGAACACGAGTTCATAATAATACAGCACACACACACACACACACACACACACACACACACACACACACACACACACACACACACACACACACACACATATATGGACAAATGTACTGACACAACCTCACAATGAATACTAAATAAATCAAGGTATTTGTTATTTGTATTGATTTAGCACGATTGGCATTTAGACTGAATGAAACACCTGAATTTAAAGTTTAAAGGTGTGCCCCAATAATTTTGACCATATAGTCAAAAATCATTCACTACTGGATTAGTAATTGGGTGCCCAGATTCCAATTCACTAGATGTGGAACAAAGACTATGTTTGTGTGGGACAATGTGGGACACCAATGTGTAGTTTAAAATAACTTTTAAAAAAAGAAACATCTCTATTCTGCCCATTTAGCACATAACACACACACACACACACACACACACACACACATATATATATTATATATATATTCCTGCAGATCTCGTACTGCATGCCGCTGCTGTTCTGAACTCATTTGCATAATTTGTGTTGGTGGGCGCGCCCTTAACATGAGTCCGCGTTCCCGGTTGGTTAACATTCAAACAGCCCGCCTCTCAGACAGACAAGATAACAGACAACACAGCCACCCAATGCCAGATTATAAAACACACATTTAAAACTGGATTGTGACTTTCAATAACAATGCGGGACAACGACTCAACTTGCGGGACGCCTGAAAAGTAACGAAATTGCGTAACTGTCCCGCACAAAGCGGGACATCTGGTCACCCTAATTAGTAATTGTTTTCAATATTTTCTCTTTGCAGGTAAACATTCACATTGTATGTCATTTTGCAGTCTTTGTTTTGTCCAGTCATCACTTTATGGGATTTAATAATGCCACCCCCTCTCAGATGTTATTGCTTTAATGTTAACTATTAAAAAAAAGAATAATGTAGATGTTGTTCTTGCTTTTAGAGTTCCACGTAAAGCAGGATTTAAGGCTTTACACACCAGAGATGATTATATATATAAATTCATTCATTTATTCATGATCTTCCACTTAACCCTTTAGTAGGGTTGTGGAGGGGGGTCCCCATGCCCATATAGGGAAGAAAGTTTCAGGTGCTGGGCAGATACAATATTTTAAATCATAAAATGCAGATTAATATAAATAGCGAATTCTTGTTACGCTGTTTTCATAAAGTGTTCTGTAATTTGGCCACTAGATGGCAGTGTTTGATCATAACGGAGACCAGAATCCTGTTACTTAGCGATCAGCATTCACTTTAAAAACTGGACTAGACTATGTCGCGGAAGAGCACATTATTAATGATTTTGCTTTCAATTACGCATTTCTGAATCAAACCTTGTTTTTTTTTTATTATAGTGAGTTTGTAAGTGTTTTATTAATGCAATCAGACACTCGAGGTTGTGTATTATTGTGAATAAATCACGTAAAGAGGTGGAACTGTACTCCACTACATGCCGGGACTAATCACACCTCTTTATGGGCTTTATTCAGAATAATGCCACGCCCTCTCATACCCTTTAATACCCTCTAAAGCATTTTAAAAAGCTACATAGTGATATTTTAAACACTCTAATCAGCATATATTTAATCACATATTTAAGGAAAATGCTTTTGTGTTTAACTGTTTGATAATTATACAGTGTAGCTGGTTTGCTACTGTCTTGTGGCGTTCTCATTTGTAAGTCACTTTGGATAAAAGCTAAATGACTAAATGCAAATGTAAATCTGTATTAAAGCTTGTATATATAGAGGCATGACAATTTACAAAATGAGTAAAAGAAAAAGAAGATTAAATTTACCACAAGGTTCAGAGCACTGTAGTTTTCCGTTTTCACATAAACTGCAAAATAAAGTTTACAACTTATTAAACATGCAAACATGGGGACACGGGGAGAACATGCAACCTCCACCCAGATTGGGATTGAACCGGGAATCCCCAGCACTGAAAGGAGAACATGCTCACCACTAAGCCACCGTGCTGCCCTTAAAATTCATTATAAATAATGAAATTGTTGGACATGAAATCTTTAAAATTCTTTTGTGTTTAAAAACCTAAATGCTTCTAAAAACAATCAGCTGCAGATACTTTGAGGATTAATTGAACTCACCACTTTATTCCGTTGATAACCACAGAACCTGGAGAATACCATTCGTTCAGATACTGGCAAGGGCACTGGGTCTTGTGGTTGCACTGGAGGTTTGTGTCAAGGTGGGAACCATCAGGACAACCACAGCCTTCCACAGGGTCATCCAAAACATCACAGGTGGGATCCGGATCCAGGAGCGAGCGGCATGTGTGGTTACATGACAGTGTGTTGTAGCTGAAGATCTGGTTTTTATTACACTTCCATTCTGAAACACATGTAAAATCCCATTTTACATCCAATACAAGCTGGCACTATACTATTTCAGCATAGTGGGAAAAAACATTGAGGAAAAAGAACCTTGAGGACATCCACACATGCATGGTAAGAAGTGCAAACTATACACATAAAGGGGAAATTTCAAATTCAAATAAAAACCAAAATATGTGTGGAAGCGCAGTGGTTAGGGTTTGGGGTTCCAAGTTCATTCATGTTCACTGAAGTTACAAATGTGAGCCCTTGAGCAAGGCCCTTAACCCTCATGCTCTTCAGAAGTGACCAAAAAATAAATACTAATATACGAGCACCATGCCAGTTTTATACTGTATGTTTAATATCCTGTTCCTGCAAAATAGTTTCCTCATACTTTGTGTTCACAGACGAACAGAAAGCAGGCTTCCCCAAACTGTTGGCACAATGCGGGAAGGTTACACCTGCTTAAGATACGTAAATGTTTGTCAGTCTCAGTGCATACAGTGTGAGATAATAAATCTGTTGAAACCTACCACAGTCTGTATTTTTTCTCCAGTCACCAACGTCGATGCCCTGACTGGCGCAGGCTTTAGCGTAGTTAGCTAAACCGAGGCACACATGCTTATTTAAATCAGAGTTGGACAGACAGGTTCTCTGAACGCAGGCCTGTAAGAGCACACAGACATCAAACATCAGGACTGCAATTTTTAAAATCATTTAAATCATTAATGAAACAACGCTCACGTCAAAGTAGCCGTTCACAGGAACGTAGGAGTGGCAGGGAACAAACAGGCCGCTGGAGTTGGTCAGAACACTGCACTTTTCCACAGCAAAGAGCTCTGTTTAAAACCAGTTACATATTTATAACAAAGTAGGAAAAAAGAATGATGTCAGAATTAAATGATGTGTCAATTATGAATGTTTAAACGCTTACACAACGCAGCAGGAAGCTACATCAGATTGATAATGTACATTAAATTAAGGTTTATTCATCCGTGACATTACTGACAATAACACACACCTCTGACACTTCTGTGACATAATCTAGTCTGGTTTTTAAAGTAAACGCTGATTGCTGAGTAGCAGGATTCCTTCACTATATTCCTTCTCTGTTTCTATAATGAGCAAACAGTGCCATCTAGTGGCCAAATTACAGAACACAGTTTATATAAACAGCTGTAACAGGTTTAGTGCTGATCGCTGTTTAAATTAATCTGTGTATTTCTATTAATGGTACATGATTAAAATAATGTTCTACCACGTTCTTACATTTTCACGCATTGATATGAATGTGAAGCATTCAGAGATCTGCATTGCAGTCAATGATGTCATGGCTGGACAAACGGCTCAGCCAATCAGATTTCAGGAGCGGAACTACCTGCGTTATAATTTAATATAGAGCTATGATAGTTGAATAAAAAGCAATATAGTTGAATATAGAGCAGAGTATTTAAAGTGAAGTTATAAATGTAGAGTTATAAATGTAAGTTATAAATAGAGCTGTCTTTGTATAAATTTTAGTGTATACATTTTAAATATCGAAATTGAGCAGAAAGAAAAGAGTTTAAAATGTAAAACTTTTAAATACAGAGCTTTGTAGGTGTGTATTAAAGGAGGGAGGGGTGTACCACTATGGGTGTTGACGCAGATGGAGGAGTCCGGTGAAGATGAACAGTCTCTGGTCGCCCAGGACAGAGCAAATAGCTGCGCAGAATTCTCAACAATCCCACTGCTGGTTGTAAAATCATCTCTTGTGTTGTTGTTGTTTGTTCCACAGAGACCTGGAGTCAATAATACATACAATAAATATCAGACAGACAGATGAACCACCTGAGGAACATGAGCGTGAGACTGAGTGAGATGGTTCATACCTTTGGTCTGAACATCTGGTGGTAAATACAGGTACATCTGGACTTCAGGAGAAACTCGCACCTGCATCTTCATTCCAAAGGACGTCTGGACCTGAACAAACATGGAGGACTGCCAGAACACCGTAACATGATCTACAAAAACAGAATGTAATATACATTTAATTAATCAGTTTACCATGTTTTCAACATATTTCAACATATTCAACAATCTTACTCTTCTGAGAGAAGTCAGTGATCTCAGTGTCACCAAACTGAACCTTGTCGATGGAAAAGGTGTAAGTTTCCTGAAAAAAAAGATGAGGACAATCATTCAAAGTCACATTTCAATAGAAATATCTATTTGCATTAGATAATGACGTAGCGCAGAGATGGAGAAACAAACCTCATACACATTCAGGATGAGTTTGTCTATAGTTTTGTCAGTGTTGGAGAACTGGATGGTTACTGTCCAGTCAAGTCCCTGTAAAATAAATCAACCAATAATATCAAATAAAGAATGAATGAAGAAAAAACTTCCCCTGAAGCACATGACCTCTACAGCAGAACCTCAGCACATCTTGATTTATAATTCAGACTCCATTCCTTTTCCAAGTTAATTCCGCCCTTGAAGCAACATCAGATTCCTCTTTGTTCAGAAGGGAATCTACAAGACTTTAGGGGTTGTTTTGAATCAGTTTCTTATATTTTAATCAATAAGTAACATTATTTATCTAGATTCTCACCAGTGATCTCACTAAATAAACACCTGTCAGAAGGTATACCATCTCACACTCAGCACAGTAAAATTTTCCATTTCCTTCATGTCACTTTAGTTATTCATCAGAATCTTTAAATCCCTTGTTAGATTTCTTAAACTTAAATAATTGAAGTGAATTATTTCTCACCCTCGCAGCCACATAGGTGCATTTCCCAGGCAAAGAATATTGTTTACCATCAAAGGTGACAACAAACAAGCCTTCAATGATGCAGCGAGGGGGACACATGTTGACAGAACATATCCAATTTCCACGGATGCATTCACTAAAATAAAAAAAAAAAAAAAAAAAAAAATAAAAAAAAATATATATATATATATATATATATATATATATATATATATATATATATATATATATATATATATATATATAAAATAGAACAAAAAATATCAACTCAAAATAGCAAAATAGCAACTCCACGTTATAAGGTCATAAGTATGTGGACACAGAACTGTCACAATGTTTAGGGAATGATAGACATCTAACTTTTAAACATCTAAACGTTGGACATGAGTATTGTGTCATATACTTTAGTACCAGCTTTGAGATCCAAAGATCACCCATGGTTGCTTTACAGAGGGGGTGCAGTAATGCTCAAATGGGACTGAGCCCAATAAAATAGTCAAGCAACAATAAAATATTTAGTTATATCCTAATCACAGAGCCAAAGGAATGCCAATTTTTTTACATTTTATAATCAGAGAAACAGCAGCCAATCATGGAGCTCTATATGATCCTGCATACAAAAGTGAGCAGGTAAGTTTTTCCTCTCAATTTGTGACAGGCTTGCGGTGGTGCTGGGAAGAAGGCAGAGCCGTCGATAAAAAACTTTGATTATGGTTAATAATTGCACCTTTCGCAGCTCTGTGTATTGAACCTATTGGCCTTTTAAAACCGGGAACAGCGCACCCCCCTTCCTAAACATTATTTGCCATTCCAACAATATAATGTTGGTACAGTATTTAGTGGAATGAAACAATGTTTTCCATTAACAAACTACACAATCCAACAGTTGTGTAGTACATACTGGACAATAAACATTACACAATCAGTAAATAGAAGGTACTCTAAACACTGTATATGATTGAAATGACAACAATCCACTTGACTTAACCTGATGTGCATTACTCTCAGAAAGCGTGAGGCAGCGTGAGGCAGCGTGCAGCATGACTGGAAAATGAATTAGATTTTGTTCCTACCAGGTCTGGCACTTGGTGTTGCGCTTCTGACCCGAGGTGTAATGATTGCCCCTATACATACAGGGACAGTTTTCCAAACTAACAGCACTAAATCCTTCCATTCGATCGTTTAGCACCAAACCTGAAGGCGAGGAAAGAGAACAAATGATAAAGTACAAAAATACATCAAATTTAATAATTTTAAAGAATTAAAAATTTAAAGAAGCTGAACAGCAGATAAATTACTACAACATCCCGAGCATTTGCGAACTTTGTTCAAACAGAACATTTGCGAAAAGTTTAAACACCCCTGGTGTATATAGTCTAAAGTGGCTAAAACAATTATTTGTGATGGGGGTCCAGACACTGTAAGCAGTAGATGGTATATAAAGATTAGCATAAAATTGTGCTAATTATACTGTGTTAATTATTTGCTTGTACCTTTGGTGCAATTAAAGCACTTAAATTAATGTAACGTCAGTTAAGACTAAAGAAGTGTAAGGTGTCTCACCTGGTGGAGGAACACATGTGCTGGTGTTGAAATCTGTCTGTGCATTTGGGTTGGAGCAGGTGGGAGGAAAAGCTGGACCATTGTCTTCAAAATGAAGGTTTCCAGGACATTTGGGTGTCTCTGTTAGGAGGTTAGGATTGTTTAGTGTACGTTTACATAATCTATCTATCTGTTATTATGTAAAGATCATCACTCTCTCACCACACGAAACTTTCTCTCTAAGGTCTTGCATGGATGGAACCATGGAACCATTGCAGATGCGGATGAATTCCTCATAGAACACACACTTCAAGGCTTCATTTGTGACCTTATACATGGTCTGATTACAGAGCTTTAGAAAATTTTTTACTTTAATTTGCAGACATGACATGGCATGAGAATGAAATGTTTTACAAATCTGAAAATAAACAGACATGATGAAAGGTCAGATGGTAAGTGGAGCAATGGTTACAGCAGGGTTACCGTACTGCGATTGGTTTCTCAAAGACCATAAATTTTTTTAAATTGCCAGTTGATGTGAACACAGATTAATCCATGCTAAAAAAACTAAATAAAATAAGAGATATTAGAGGACATGAGACGAACTGGACAACAGAAAACTATAAGCAGCTAATGACTTCTGCAGTAGCACCTTTGAGAACCCATCTGACTCTCAATGAACAAACCCAATAGTTTTTAATTATAATCATTAATATATCATGTCATAAATAAAGGGCAGCATGGTGGTGTAATGATTAACATGTTCTCTCTCTCAGTGCTGGGGATCCAGATTTTAATCCTCATCTTGGTGGGGTTTACATGTTCTCCCTGTGTCCACATGGGTTTTTGTGTGCCTGTGTAAGGGAGTGTGCCCAGCGATAGACTGGCACCCTGTTCTGGGTGTATCTGACCAGCACCTAAAACATTCTCCCCTGGATGGGCATGGGTAACCTCCCCTGTGACCCTAATAGAGGATTAAGCAAAAGATGAATGAATGAATAAACATCTCGAAATCCTTATTCTTCTGTTCATCCTTTGAGCTTCATATGTAAGGATAAGAAAGTCTTATCAATATTGTAAATGTTACAGTATTCATATGAAACCAAAAACAAAAAAACAGATATTCCAACAAAGGACAGTTGAATGTGAAATAAACTGGACACAAACTGTTTTTTAATTATAAACTTTTAGTTTACATACTAACGCCATGAAGATTTTATGACTAACATTGATATTAATTATTGAGAAAGATGTGCATTCACTGCATTATGCATCCATTGCTGCTGTATTGTTCACAGTATTTACCTTGTTATCTTCTATTTGTGAATCTACTGTCAGACATGTTCCATCATTTACGATGCTGGAAGATTGCAGCTCTGTTCTGGACACTTAAAAGAACAAACATTGTTTAATTACAGCAAAACTAGTGAAAACAATAAATAAAATAAAAACCAGGAAGTGTATTTTAAAAATTACTTGATCTATTTGGACATCCACAAATCCCAGTCATGTCGGCTAACGGAGGCAGGTCTAGTTGCACCTGTAGGAAAATTAATGAGAAGGCAGAATTCTGCAGTAAAGTTATTGAACATTGAACCAGAATATTACTGATTTTAGACCCTGCACTTGTTCTTGATGACCCTGCATCTTGTTATGGTTGATGTAGTCTTTATTTTATTAACACACTATTAATTGCTATTAATTTAAAAAAGTCAATGTGTCTGATTTTCTTTAATAAACCAAACTTTATTAAGACATTTAAACCAGCATGGATCCAATCCCAATCTGGGTGGAATTTTCATGTTCTCCCTGCGTCTGTGTGGGTTTCTTTTGGGTTCTGCAGTTTCCTCCACAGTCCAAAACATGGATTCAAGGATTCAGGCTGCTCTGAATTCATCAATATAGTGTGTGTGTGTGTGTGTGTGTGTGTGAGTGAGTGAGTGTGTACACTCTCCTGGGTGTATCTGCCCAGCACCTGCATGATCCTAGTAAAGGATTAAGCGGAAGATAATAAGTAAATGACTGAATGAATGAATGAATGAATGAATGATCGATTATACAACAGTGTAACTGGTTTCTCCTTAACTTCTGACTTCTCTCTTTGGATAAAATCATTTGCTTAATTAATAATTTAAAAAAATTTTTTCATTGAACCTGTAAGAGGGTGGTACGGTGGTTAGTTCTGTGGAGTTTGTATGTTCTCCTCATCCCTGTGTGGTTTTATGTGACAGGATAACGACATTTATTGAGCAAGGTTTCTGGAATTAATAGTAAACCCATAGCTGTGCAGTCCTACGGTTATAGATTCGGTCTCATTCATACTCACCCAGAGGGAAGTGACACTCTGATTCACGCTGTACCAGGTGAGATAAAGAGGCAGCACTTTGCTTTTCAGCCTAGTGAAGATGCCAAATTTATACAGACTCTGGTAGGTTTGGTCATAAGGCAGTGATACCCTAAAAAAATCAAACACAAAGTTAATGAAACTTTTAGGCAGTTATACAGAGTCAACTGTCACCACACATATGTAAAGGTAACGTAGATTTATAAGACTTTTTGGGGCTTGCATGTTAGCAGTAGTTAAAGTCGGTACCTATTTCCCTCCACAGTCACAACTCCGTTCTCAACAGTGGTCTCGACTTTATTTACAATGATGTCCACACGCCTGATGAGTCCTATGGCATCCCGCTTCACTGATATAGAACAGTCTACCCCGGCATGGCTGAAGTGGGTCATGAGAACTGAACAGGTGGAGTTCAGATGGAACATGGTACCATTGTACATCTGAATCACTCCGCTGCTGAAGGTCTTACAAACATCTGACAACATAAAGTGGAGGAGTTACATCAAGGTGAAAACATCATTAATAGTGAACCAAACACACGCACAAGCAAACATCGACAATTAAAAAATAAAAAAAAAATGTCATGGAGAAAATAAAAAATATTGTGTCCATAACACTTGTCCTTTAATATCAAGCTATCAGTCATATTTTATTTATTTATATTATTTTATCCAAAATGCATTTATATGTTTCTACGTCTCTTTTTATTTATTTTTTTTTATTTTTTTATTTTAAAAATAATACATTGCATATTCTGTTGTACTTGCATTACACTAGCCTTAACACTTCTTAATGACTATAAATTATTTTTAAAGTCAGTTTTAATTTAATAAATGTAAATAAAGAAAATCTCATGATTAACATAATAAATAACAAAATACTCACTTTGTTCAGCAGCTGAGATGGAAAACAAACCTGCAAGAAAAAATAAAACAAATCTATAAATCCATATAAATATATTTGTTAAATCACAATAATACCTGCTTCAGCTCACTGCATTATAAAGACTGCAGAGTTCTTAATCTTTAGTAATTTAATCACTTGATTGATCAAAACAATCTTGTGGTATTTTACTCTGAAAGCTAATTATCTAAGATATAAACAGAACAAACCTGAGAACAGCACTACAATTCCCAGAATCCCCTGGAGAGCCATGATGTGTGAAACCTCCTGCATCCAGAGATCAGATATTCTGAGTTCAGGGCTCTCCTCCTCATCATGACTTTTATACCCTGAGCTTATGCCCTGCTTGACATGAGTAAACAAACTCAGGAATAAACACTGACCTCCACTCTACACACACAAACACACACACCCACACACACACACACACAAACATATGACAATTTAAGACAACTAAAGATATCTATCTTTTTTCCCCCTGTATATACTAAGTAGGGTTACAGTACTGTAAGTTAAGTTTACTGTATATACTTAATATTTTATTGTTACTCTAATATTCAGTCATATTTACACTTTGCTGCTATATTTTATTCTAAATCTATTATTTTAATTTGAAAAATTAAAATAAATTAAAAAAATATATATATATATATATATATATATATATATATATATATATATATATATATATATATATATATATATTTTTTTTTTTTTTTTTTTTTTTTTTTTTTTTTTTTTAATTCTATCTCTAATGGAAAATGCTTAGGGTCAAAACTGGGTCTGTGAAACAGAAATTCGTTTTCATTTCATACATGTGATGTAAATGACAATAAAGTCTCCTTGAATCCATATTTTTTAATGCCACTAAGCTCATTGCAAAATTTGAACACAAACTGACAATATCAACGTTGTGTCAGCCAGTGATGTTTGGGGCTTGAACCAGAGCTCTGTGATAAAGCTATAAATTGCTCCATATAGTTTGTGTGTGTCTATGTGTCTGTGTGAGTGTGTGCCCAGCAATAGATTGGCACCCTGGGTGTATTAGAATCCCAATTTTAATAATTAAATGATATCATTCTGTCACAGGTGAAGTTATGCAGCTGTTCCTAATAAAGTGACGACTGGACTGAAATCATCAGGATAATTAAGTTCTGGGACTCATGTTTTGAACTCCAAACATTGGACATATAAAAAAATCCCCTTCACTGAAACTCAAACAATATAGCAATAAACACAAGAACTAAACCTGTAACTGCAATCAAAGAAATAGAGGTCTTGTTGGTTTTAATGCACCAATTCCCTTTTTAATAAAGTCAACAAAGTGAAATTAATAAAATATCAAATGTGTGCTGCACAAAAGGAATGATTCAGATCATTCAATTATCTTTAATTATCTATAATTTAGTTTAAAAAATGTTTTAAAGAAAAACTGTGTAAAAACTGTAAAAACTTTTATGTAATTCCAGATTAAATGTTTTGTGGTTGTATCAATTTGTGGTTGTATCCTTTATATTGCACAAACAGCCAGTACTGTTTGCGTTGGTCGTGGTGTGCTGAGGGGGAACTGGGCTGGGAGTGTTGTTCTTTGTTAAATACATGGAACCTTGTGTTTTATATTAATTTTTATTTTATTTTTTCTCTTTATTTATTCCTACTCTTGCTTTTTTCAGTTTTTTGAGTTATTTATAAAAATGTAGCTTAAGTGTCTGTTTATATAGTCCTATGTTTAAAAAAAAAAAAAAAAAATATATATATATATATATATATATATATATATATATATATATATATATATATATATATATATATATATATATATATATATATATATATATATATAAAAGATAATTGGTATTTTTGTAATTGTTAGTATTGTATTGGGTTTTTTTTTCATAATAAAAAAGTGTTTAAAAAAAAACGTTGAATATTTATTTTCAGAAAAACACATCAGAAGCTTAAATGTAATGACAATAATAAAAAATACCTGTCATTTAAACATGTTTAAAACAGATTAATGTTTATGTGATACATAAAACATCACAAAAAATAAATAAAATTTAAAAAAAAAAACTGAAAATATGAGCTGCACAGAAGGGATGCTTCAGTATATATAAATCTTTTACAATCTTTAATCTTGAACTTTGTTAAAAAGTTTACTATTTAAAAAAGAAAGTTTTTTTAAGCTTGACATGTTAAGGATCAGATAAAGGCGTGTTATTTAAACATCTTTATCTTTTCTTCGTTAAAATGATAAGAATCTGAACAAATAATGTCTAACTAAATAATTTGTGGTCTGATTCTCATCTGCAGGTGATGCTAAGTTGCACAGATTATTATCAGTTGCAAAAACAGAAGTGGTGGCACGGTGGCTTAGTGGTTAGCACGTTCGCCTCTCAGCGCTAGGGATTCCCGGTTCAAATCCCCATCTGGGTGGAGTTTCCATGTTCTCCCCGTGTCTATGTGGGTTTCCGACGGGTTCTCCGGTTGCCTCCCACAGTCCAAAAACATGGAACAAGTCAATTGAATTCTCAAAAAATTGCCCCATATAGAGTGTGTATGTGTGAGTGAGTGTGTGCCCAGCGATGGATTGGTGCCCTGTCCTGGGTCTAGCCCGAAACATCCTGGCCCGAGACATTCTCCCCTGGATGGGCATGGGGAACCCCACCGTGACCCTAATAGTGGATAAAGCGGGAGATAATGGATGAATGAATGAAAAACAGAAGTTTCGGAAAAGTCAGGTTGACATATTTTCATTTTTTAAATCCTCACAATAGTTAGTTACTGACCAGAGCTGAAGCTCCTCCCAGAAGTCTGCTTTGTTTCTTCTGCTGCAGATTCAACAAAGAGCTTTTCATCAGCTCTTTAACAGCTGTGCACGTGGACATTTACTCCATGAAGGTGTCTACAAAACATCCATCCATTATTAGGGTTGTGGGGGGGGGGGTACTCGGGCACTGGGCAGATACACCCAGGACAGGGTGCCAATCTATCACTGGACACGCACTCACACACACACACACACACTCTATATGGGGCAATTTGGAGAACTCAATTGACCTTGATCCATGTTTTTGGACTGTGGGAGGAAACCGGAGAACCCGGAGGAAACCCACGCGGACATGGGGAGAACATGGAAACTCCACCCAGATGGGGATTCGAACCGTGAATCCCTAGTGCTGAGAGGAGAACATGCTAAACCACTAAGCCACCGTGCCACATGTCTACAAAACACACAGAAAAAAATTAGACATTATCAATCAATAAACAGCCAATCGATTCTGCATCATTCTCCTGATAAAGCAGCTACATATCAAAGCTAACTGATCCATGATCAGCAGAATCAGGACTGAGGCTCCAACCTGACTGAAAGCGAACATCTGATCTAAATAATTACAGGATCTGACCACCAGATGGAGACATTTTTACCTAGATTTTTTTGGACCTTTTACTTGTACCTTGTACCTGGACTTGTTTTTTGTTTTACAGCCTGAAACTGAACTTCATATACAGGTTTTTTTTATCTTACAGCATTTAATTAAGAGGAAGAAAATAAACAGATACTGAAATTAATTAAAATAAAAAGTAGAATGTCAGAATTACAGGGTTGATCAGTCCTGATTTAGTCCTTTATTAATGAACATTTCTGGTAGCGCTGGGCAGATACACCCAGGACAGGGTGCCAATCTATCACTGGGCACACTCACTCACACAGACACACTATATATGGGGCAATTTGGAGAACTTAATTCACCTTGATCCATATTTTTGGACTTTGGGAGGCAACCGGAGAACCCGGAGGTAACCCACGCGGACACGGGGAGAACATGCAAACTCCACCCAGATTGGGATTCGAACCGGGAATCCCTAGCGCTCAGAGGAGAACATGCTAAACCACTAAGCCACCGTGCCATCCCTAATGTTTATATGATACAAAAAAATAAAACATAAAATGTGAGCCGCATGAAAGAAACGCTCCTGTTCATAAATATATTTTCATTCATTCATTCATTCATTATCTCCCGCTTTATCCTCTAGTAGGGTCGCGGGGAGAGAGGGGAGAGCGTTTCCAGGGGAGAACGTTTCAGGCGCTGGGCAGATAGACCCAGGACAGAGGGGCAATCTATCACTGGGTACACACTCACTCACACAGACACACTCTATATGGGGCAATTTTAAGAATTCAATTGACTTGATCCATGTTTTTGGACTGTGGGAGGAAACCGGAGAACCCGGAGGAAACCCACGCGGACGCGGGGAGAACATGGAAACTCCACCCAGATGGGGATTCGAACCGGGAATCCCTAGTGCTGAGAGGAGAACATGCTAAACCACTAAACCACCGTGCCGCCCCTAAATATATTTTATTATCTTAAATTAAATTATCTTACGTTTTGTTAAGAAGTTAAATATTAAAAAAAAAAAACATTTTAAAGAAATGAGATTTAAAATGTTTTTAAAGCTTAACATATTAAAGATCAGATAAAGATGTGTCATTTAAACATCTTTTGTCCGTTCTTAGTGAAAATGATAAGAATCTGAACAAATAATGTCTAACTAAATAATTTGTGGTCTGATTCTCATCTGCAGGTGATGCTAAGCTGCAAAGATTATTCTCAGTCACAAAAACAAGTTTCAGAAAAGGCGTTGACATGTTGGTTTCGGTCGTTCAGTAATTCAGAGTCTTTAAAAAATATATTATAACATTAATTAATTAATCACAATTCTCTTTATTCAACTCCATGTGACCGCAGCAGCTCCAATCAAGCAAACTTTTTTTTTTTTGGACTTCTTTCTTTTCTTTTCTTTTGTATTTTTTTAATGATCTTTTTGTTTTTGCCTATGGAAATGCACACTTGGGGACAGTGGACTTAAATTAACAACCTTGCATTAGAACCTTCAGTTTCAGAATCAGTCTTTAACTTCCACTTTGCAATCCCACAACATTCCCTAAATGATTTTACACTGAACATCGGCATTTGAAGGTTTTATATAAAGTTAGTTCTCTGAATGATTACACTTTTTCACTTTTTCAGTGATGGGTGTAACATTCTGGGTCGAATGTCTAATGTTTTTTTTTTGTGTCTATTTGAATAAATTTAAATACAAAACAAAATGCAGCTCTGGTGTTGAATTAAGGTGTCCGACCGAAAACAGAGAAGAGGAAAACATCAAACACAATGATTAACAGAATGCTGGTATTGCTTCTATTACTTTACTGATATATACACAATTATACAAATACAGTGGGAAAAAAGTATTTAGTCAGTCACCAATTGTATAAGGTCTCTCACTTAAAAAGTTGAGAGAGGCTTGTAATTGACATCATAGTTAGACCTCAACTAGGAGAAACAAAATAAGGAAAAGAATTCTGAAAATCACATTGTCTGATTTTTTAAGAATTTATTTGCAAATAATGGTGGAAAATAGCGGCACGGTGGCTTAGTGGTTAGCATGTTCTCCTCTCAGCACTAGGGATTCCCGGTTCGAATCCCAATCTAGGTGGAGTTTCCATGTTCTCCTTGTGTCCGTGTGGGTTTCCTCTGGGTTCTCCGGTTTCCTCCCACAGTCCAAAAACATGGGTCAAGGTCAATTGAATTCTCCAAATTACCCCATACAGAGTGTGTCTGTGTGAGTGAGTGTGTGCCCAGTGATAGATTGGCGTCCTGTCCTGGGTGCATGTTCTCACTGTTTCTGTGTGGGTTTCCTCCGGGTTCTCCCGTTTCCTCCCACAGTCCAAAAACATGGATTCAAGGTAAACTGAATGCTCTAAATTGCCCCATCTAGAGTGTATGTGTGTCTGTGTGAGTGAGAGTGTGCCCAGCGATAGCTTGGCTCCCTGTCCTGGGTGTATCTGCCCAGCGCCCGAGACGTTATCCCCTGTATGGGCATTGGGAACCCCACCGCGACCCTAATAGAGGATAAAGCAGAAGATAATGGATGGATGGAATTGTCTGTGGTGCCCTCAGATGGTCAGGGAGGGTGTTTCACAAATGAGGTGCAGCGGAGCAAAAAACCTGACCCCCCTGGAACTGAGCTCAATAAGCTCAATTAAAAAGGCAGTTTGAACCCTCAACCTTTAAACCCCAATCAATGAGCTACACAATCCTGTTCTCTCTTAGTGGAGGATTTTACACTTATTAAAATTAATATTTCTCATCTTCATTTAAATATTTTATGCAAAACATTAGTGACCTCACACGGGACTCTATCACACCTCTGTGTAGTTGGTCATGATGGGTCAGATGAATCAGGTGCTTCCCTTAATTTTAATGTTCTTGTTTCCATTCAAATAGATTTACCTACCAACCAAAAATGTAGCCCTCGTGTTGATTTAAGGTGAAACAAACTGCTGGAACAGGAGACCGTGGTTTGAATTGCAAACAGGATCGGGGGCCACCAGCAGGAACCTCAGTGATGAGAGTGACATGACATACACAGTTCCTAATTTTAAACCTCCATGTTTTAGTGGTTTAGCATGTTCTCCTCTCAGCGCTAGGGATTGCCGGTTCGAATCTAAAGCTGGGTGGAGTTTGCATGTTCTCCCCGTATCCGCGTGGGTTTCCTCCGGGTTCTCCGGTTTCCTCCCACAGTTCAAAAACATGGATCAAGGTCAATTGAAATCTCCAAATTGCCCCATATAGAGTGTGTTTGTGTGTCTGTGTGAGTGTGTGTTCAGTGATAGATTGGCACCCTGTCCTGGGTGTATCTGCCCAGCGCCCGAAACATTCTCCCCTGGATGGGCATGGGGAACCCCCCGTGACCCTAGTAGAGGATAAAGCGGAAGATAATGGATGGATGGATGGTTTCATGTCGTAACCTTCATATAAACAACCGACTTCATTCTTCATTCAGAAGCCTTACAGTGTAAAATGTTTTCATCTTGTTATAACCGGGGTGTACATATTTAATTTGGCCTGTTTCTAAAAGGAGCATCTGAAGGTGCTGCTTGGTGCAGCTTGTTTTCTTTGAAAAGGCTTGTTTTGTACTTTCAGATTCAGTATGGTGTTTATTATAAAATAATATATTTATTATTTTATTAATATATTTATTAAATAATATTATTATTATAAGTAATTATTTTAACACAAGTGCTATATTTCAATTTTAATAAATGTAAATTGGAGCAGCACAGTGGCTTAGTGGTTTAGCATGTTCTCCTCTCAGCACTAGGGATTCCCGGTTCGAATCACAAATCTGGGTGGAGTTTGCATGTTCTCTGCGTGTCCGTGTGGATTTCCTCCCACAGTCCATAAACATGGATTCAAGGTGAATTGAATGCCCTAAATTGCCCAATATAGTTTATGTGTGTGTCTGTGTGAGTGAGTGTGTCCAGAGATCTGTCCCCAACCCTAGTAGAGGAGATAAATATAAATTGCCACCAGTTTACCTATTATCTTATTTGTATTATTTATGCATTTTTGTACTTTAATCGTGTTACTAGTAATACTTTAACTCAAAATAGTTTTTAGTATTTTGTCTTGTATAGTACTATGGCAACATTGTGTATTCTGCCATTATCAAGGGTATGGCGTTCACATGCGTCCTACATGTAAAGGGTGAAAAGGGGCAGAGTGATGCTGGTTTTCCACCAGTCTGGGGTTCCTGCCGGTTGCCCGCTACATTGGAGAGGTCCCTATATTCAGGGTCCCTATATTACAACACACGTTGATAGTAATAAAACAAAGCCAATAAATAAACCAGTTATAAAGTAAGCTGATTGGATCATGATAATGTCACCGTAACCCAAAAATTCTCAACAGCCGTGTAAACACGCTTCCCTTTTTAATTTTGCACAGATCACGGAGGAGCTAAAAATAAAACACATACATCTTTCCTATTTAACATTCTGTTTAGATCCAGAGTGTTATATGTGGGAAAAACAAGGATTGGTAACTGTAATAGTAACTGGTACTAGTGGTGATATTAGTATAAGAACCTGAAGTAGTAACAATATTAGTATTAATGGTAGTTGTAATAATAGACCTAATACAGTTTATAATGTAGACAAATTAAATTTAACTGATGTCATCCTCACTGGGATCTTCGATTAGTCCGATCCAATCAGTGAGAAGAGCTGTTTTCCATAAAACCTCAGGTTTAATAGAAGGTTTGGAGGAAGTGAATTCTCATACAGAAACCAGAGTCTGACCGTGAAGATCTAGAGCAGGGGTGTCCACTCTTTTCTGGCCCGAGATCTACTTTTCCATTGGACAGTTCATCGAGATCGACCAGGGTTAATCTTTTTTTTAGGCTTTTATATTGAAACCTATTTACACACATCATGTTAGTATTGTCGAATCTGTTAGAATTGCACTTTTATTAAATACATTCCAGCAAATAGCACGAAGAAAACTTGATTTTAGTTACACCCAAACACACAGTATACAGCACAAATGTAAAACAATCACTGTAACCTGCATTTCCCCAAACAGAACATGAATATTAATGAAAGCAAATGCATTTTGAGTTTGAAATTGTAAAAAAATATTCATCCTCTCACTCTAAATGAAACTGGTATTTTAATTCTTTTTGTGGCAATGTCCTTCACTCATCTTGTCAGTCAAATAAAGTGCAAAAACACAAACAGAAACTGTTTAATGTAAGGTAATATAAATCTAATGTAGAAGATTTGGGAGGCAGTGCTTTGGATTTAGGCTGGGAGGCGTGCCGGTTTTGGGAACAGCGAGAGAGGAGGGAGGCAGGCTGCTCGCTTGCACAGCACATTGTGTGTGTTAAAACGTGTGTATGTGTGTGTATAAGTACTTCCGATACTGTGCTGTAATAAAGTTGATACATGATAAACTATTTTTTTCAAAGCTCCTTTGCAATCTACCTGACACTTCTTCTACGACATCTTGGCACCCCTGATCTAGAACATCTGACTGCGTGGAACTGCAGGTAAACAGTGCTGCATGAATGTCATTAC
Source organism: Corydoras sp. C115 (assembly GCA_019802505.1). Taxonomy (NCBI): domain Eukaryota; kingdom Metazoa; phylum Chordata; class Actinopteri; order Siluriformes; family Callichthyidae; genus Corydoras; species Corydoras sp. C115. The sequence goes on along the minus strand of JAFMOC010000347.1, from coordinate 610,676 downwards.
TTTATTATAAATTAAATAATATGCATGTTTCTTTTTAACCTGTTGAAGATGAGCTATGAGATAAATAAAAATTTGTAAATGCTGGCACACACACACACACACACACACACACACGCACGCACACACTGAGACAGACTCAGGAACTCAATTAGATTCTAAAAAACAGAAAATGTTCATTTAAAAAATGTGAAGCTGAATGTTTTTTCAGTTATTCATAAATGTTCATTTATTCTAATTATGTTATATTTTAAATTACCTTGTGTTTCATTTAGTGCTAGTAATTTTTTTTATTATTAATCTCCCATAGATACTTTACATCATGAAGCAGATATTGTTCCTTCTGTCTCTGATCCTGTGTCTAACGGGTGAGATAATGTTTATATTATTATTCTACATGATGCATTTCATTATAATGTGTAAATATTATTGATATTTGTTCTCTGATGGAGCGGTGACCTGTCCTGGCTTCCCAGCAAATGATACAGACACACCCTGAGATATATGTGTGTGTGTGTGTGTGTGTGTGTGTGTGTGTGTGTGTGTGTGTGTGTGTGTGTGTGTGTGTAATGATTATTTACTTCTATTCACAATGTTGTAAACTGATATTTACATGGCATAATACATGTGAGTTCTTGGGATCTTGTTAATACTTTACTTTAAAAACACATGACATCATAATGCATCCGTTATTGAACAGTTTCCCAAAATCAGACTTAAAGTAAATGATTCCCTATCACACCGTCTCAAATCAAACCAACTCAACTCATCTGTAAAACTCTTTGTACAAATAAACACTAAGTCACCTTCACAAGTCTATTCTTAAGAATTTTTGCACATCGGCTTCATGTGTCAAATTGTTTACAGTTGTGTTTATTTAACAATGAATCTTAATGTTCTATTAATCCAGAGATTTTCAAATCTTTTCCTCCTGAAATCCTGAGCCATTTTTTGTGTTGATGATGTGTCTCATCTAAATAAATCTGTTTAAGTGATCCCATTTCATCAGAACCTTTTTAAAACTTGCTAACTAATGACATAGAACTCCATAATAAGAGTGTCTTTGTCATTCATAATCGATAAACATAATTATTTACGATTTAGACTTTAAGATATCTACATTCTACTCCCATTTATTTTTAAAAATATTAAGTTCGAGAATCGTTTTTATGTCTCGCTTTTCATCCGCGATTCCACAATGCAATTCCCTTGCGCTCCACCAGGTGGTGCATTCTGTCTTATGATGAAAAACACACCTGCTTATCGTTTCTAATTAGAATAGATGGCGCTCTCTAATCACTCTCTTAAATCCATCCATCCATTATCTTCCGCTTTATCCTATATTAGGGTCGCTGTGGGGGGGTTCCCCATGCCCATCCAGGGGAGAACGTTTCAGGCGCTGGGCAGATACACCCAGGACAGGGGGGCAATCTAACGCTGGGCACACACAAACACACACACACACACACACACACACAAACACACTCTATATGGGGCAATTTGGAGAACTCAATTGACTTGATCCATGTTTTTGGACTATGGGAGGAAACCGGAGAACCCGGAGGAAACCCACGCGGACACGGGGAGAACATGGAAACTCCACCCAGATTGGGATTCGAACCGGGAATCCCTAGTGCTGAGAGGCAAACGTGCTAACCACCCACTCTCTTAAATCGATTGTTTGATCATTTTAGAAGCGTTCCTGATGCAGGCCTGTGTATATCCCAAATGTACAGATATCTCACCTTTCTGTTATATGAGTAGAGAGACTGCACCCCCTCTGAGCATTTCCTCATTCACTCCACTCACATGTACGGTTTGCAAAAACCACTGCGAAAATAAAGACTGTTAGTTTATAAAGGCTTCTTTTTTTTACTATACAATAATTTACAATACAATAATCATCATACAAAACCTGCCCAGCGATGGATTGGCGCCCTGTCCTGGGTCTATCTGCCCAGCGCCCGAAACGTTCTCCCCTGGATGGGCATGGGGAACCCCGCCGCGACCCTAATAGAGGATAAAGCGGGAGATAATGAATGAATGAATAATACAAAACCGAACACATACAGAACACAACTGGCATTAATAAATCAGAAACGATGCACCTGCTATCTCAGTAATCCAGGTGTGAAGAACCATTTGACCATCACGTTGCATGTGGAGCAAATAAGAACAGATTCTATGGATGGTGGGTGGAGTTTGGTGGTATTGAGACACCTACCGGTGATTTCATGACATCATAGTCTGAGCTGGTTCCCCATGCATCTATAACATCTTCAACTCTACTTGAAGGCTTTCTACAACATTTTGTAGGCCCCTCCCATTTATGACCTTAAGTATGTATTTATATGTGATGTAATAAAGCAATATGGTATGAAATGTGTGCAGTACTTATAATAAATCAGCCTTATAATTAACACCGGCAAAAAATACACCACATCACTGCTGCGGGCATCACGCCCCATATGAGTGGGGCAAATAAATACAACTGAATCATATAATAGGTTTATTTCTGACTTTTTTCTAGTTGCAGTGGCACCTTCTTCATACAGACTCCAAACTGTCCCTCACAAATACTATCTGAATCACACGGCGGTGACGTGGAACGTCGCACAGAACCAGTGCAGGGTGATGTATACGGACTTGGCAACAGTGGAGAGTGAGGATGACTGGGTCAGAATAAAGGCATTGATAAAGAGCAGTGCTCGGGTGACTTTTGCCTGGACTGGACTCTACAATGACTTTGACAGTTGGCGCTGGACTTTCAACGACCTTCCACTAAAGAACACAACCTTTACAAAATGGTATCCTGGATACCCCTATAACATTGGTGGGAAGGCATGGTGTGTTAGAATGATAGGTGGAGGTTACTGGGCGGATTGTCCCTGCCCTGGACTGAGACCCTTTGTATGCTACAATGGTGAGTCACTAATTTGCTTTTCTTTTTTTATCAGATTTTTAAAAAAAAATATAAAATCAAAATATTAAATGTAATTAAAATAACTAAGTATTATTATTTGGGTAGAGTAACTACATGTGATTCGCCGTTGGTTTCTTTCTCCAGTTTGCTCCTTCAGGCCTGAACCACTTCAGGCCTCTTTCACTTACTATTAATTTGGGCGGGGGTCCTGCTTCTATATCAGGGGGTAAAAGGGCGCGGTAAGTCAGTGGTCAGGGCATTGGGCTATCAATCTGGAGGTTGTGGGTTCAAATCCCAGGTCCAATACCAATGTGGGTCCTTGAGCCTTAACCCTCATTGCTCCAGGGAGGTTGTGATTAACCCTGTGCTCACCTTGTAAGTCGCTTTGGATAAAAGCGTCCAATAAATGACCAAATGGAAATGTAATGTAAATGTAAAAAGCTTCTGAACTTGTTCCACAAGGTTATTAGTTCACGTTCCAGCACTGCCAGTCTTACCAAATTGTTCCCAACTCTTGTATGATGTAATGAGAGATGAGATAAGTACCTCTGGAGGATCACATCTTCTGTTCAATTCACAGGGAGTGCCACTGGTCAAAGCCGATTTGTTGGCGTCAGGAATCCTTATATGGACTGGAACAGTGCTCGAACCTTCTGCCTGACGTATTACACTGATCTGGCTTTAGCAATCAACTCAACTGAGAATCAGATGGTGCTGAACGTGGTGAATGGTCAGGGAGAGTCGTGGATTGGTCTGTACAGAGACACATGGAAGTGGTCAGATGAAACCAATGTCACAAGCCTGCAGTGGTATTCTGGTCTGCCGGATAATTACTGGAGTTTAGAGAACTGTGGCATATATTATTATCAATATCTGGATGATGAACGATGCACAAATCAATACCCCTACATCTGTCACACCAGTAAGTCCAGAATACTTCTAATATAATTATTTTTAATTATATCTCAAAATCATTTTTTAACAGTCACTGATGCTGTTCCTAACATCATCGTCCTGAATTAACCAAAACCAGAGAAAAGAAAAAAAATAATAAAAAAAATAAAGAGATCTCATTAGTTTGTCTTTAGGTTTTCCGAGATAACAATGAGATCAAATAATAAGTCTCTTGCTGCACAAACATGTCTTCGGAAATAAAGATCCCGGTGATCTCACGTGCCTTATCCAGGCGGTACAGCAGTGTAGTGGTTAACACATCTGCCTGTCCAGGTTTGAATCCCAATCTGGGTGGAGTTTCCATGTTGTCCCCGTGTCCATGTGGGTTTCCTCCAGGTTCTCCAGTTTTCTCCTGCAGCCCGAAAACATGGATTTTAAGTGAATTGGCTGATCTAAATTGCCCCATATAGTGTGTGTTTGTCTGTGTGGCTGTGAGTGTGTGTGTGCCCAATGCCTGATGCCCAATGCCCAGCGCCTGAAACGTTCTTCCCTGCATTAAGCACCCCGGCGACCCTAGTAGAGGATTAAGTGGAAGACCAGGTTTCTTACCCAAATATGTATAGCTGTATTAGTCCTGAATTAATTTTAGTTGCTGAGCAGCGAACACAAGAGTGTGGTAGCTCAGTGGTTATGGTGTTTGGGCTATCAAGCTTATGTTTAAGTCCCTAGGCCACTAAATTTACCCTCACTGTTGAGTTAGTACACTCGTGATATGAACTTATATGTTCTTTGTATAAACTAGAGAGCAGGCAGAATCATCTTTATCTCATATGCAATTTAGAGAAACATCTGTGATTCAAACAAAGTTGATCTCGAAATGAGGCACAAGTGAGACTTAATATGTCTCAACATTCTGCTGTACATATACCGACATCTGACAGATACACAGATAAACGGAATTTACAGTATTATTTATTTATTTAAATTTATTTACCTTACATGTATGCGGTACTGAGACAGAAGTGTCATCTCACAGGTTCAGTGATCTTACAAAAACATTTTGTGCGTCTGCAGTTCCTCCCATAAGTGAGCAGCAGATACTGAAACTGCAGATTAAAGGTGATGAGACTCTGCTTGATCCCATAATGCAGCAGCAACTCTTAGAGCAGGTAAGAGTTATATCCATCCATCCATCCATCCATTATCTTCCGCTTTATCCTCTATTAGGGTCGCCCCGGACAGGATGCCAATCTATCACTGGGCACACACTCACTCACTCACACACACACTCTATATGGGGCAATTTGGAGAACTCAATTGACCTTGATCCATGTTTTTGGACTTTGGGAGGAAACCGGAGAACCCGGAGGAAACCCACGCAGACACAGGGAGAACATGGGAACTCCACCCAGATGGGGATTCGAACCGGGAATCCCTAGTGCTGAGAGGAGAACATGCTAAACTAAGCCACCCGGTATGAGTTATATGTCTATAGAATGTGCTCTGGAAATGATTTTACAAAAAAAAATCTTCTACAGTTCGATTCTGTAGTCCATCTGTTCCACTATATACTCTGTTATTCCCCTTTCCTCTGTTCTCTGATGATCAGGACCCCAAAGGAGCAGGTATTATTAGGGTGGTGGATGATTCTCAGTACTGCAGTGATGCTGACATGGCGGTGCTGCAGGTGTTTAAACCCCGTAGCCACTGACCGTACACTATTACACACCTCTACCTTTCTGCGCCATCTTGTATGTAGAGTCAGAAACAGTAGATCATCAGTGATACAGGATGTTGCAGACCAGATGATGCTGCAGACACACTAACACACCTGCACCACCATGTCAAATCATCCACCACCCTAATAATACCTGCTCTGTGGGGTCCTGATCATTAAAGGACTAACAGAGTATATAGACAAACAGATGGACTACAGAATGTAATTAGTGAACTACAAAGTCCATCTGTATGATACGTGGGGCTGACACAATGGACAGTGATTGTTCCAAATAAAGTTACAGGTTGAACATGGAAATATAAATGTTTGTTCTTCAGATCAAGCTTAAACTTGAAGAATATGGCATGATGGGAAACAGCACGGTGTCCTGGAGGATGTCTGTGGACGGAACCGTCTTTGTGGAGACAAAGGAACATCTAAAGAATGAGTCCTTGGTTTTGTCAGATAACGGTATATATGTATAATTTCAGCGCTGTTCTCTTCATCCCACATCCCTCTGATCTGATTGGATGTTCATTTATTACGTACCACGGACTATATTTAAGAACATAGACCATGTGACCAGAACGGACCTTGTAGTTAGAACGAAGGTACATTTCTAACGTCTGTGTTGGGTAGCAGATCAGGTACAGAACCATGGTTTGGGTTCCTATGACGGCACAGTGGCTACATTAGAGATTTCTAATATAAACAGATCATCTTGATATAGAACGTATAGTGTAGCTGAGCTCTGATGGATCTGATATGATCTCTTCATATTTAATCTACAGAATCTTTCAGGTTGTACATCAGGCTGGGTCTTAATTCAGGTTACTGTAGGTTAGCCCTAGGTTTATTTTGCTGTGATTTTATAAAAATACCATTTTCATCATCATACATCTGCTTTCTCACCGGCCACTTTATTAGATACTTCTTGATGAAATACACTTTGTGGTTTTACAATCTGTACATCGTTTGTGGCTCACTGGTGGTTGGACACGCTGACCTCTTCCTAAGCTTCCTTTTTAGATCTATGCCATATTTTGTACATTTTTTTCAGGATTTCATACATTAACTAGTATATATATATATATATATATATATATATATATATATATATATATATATATATATATATATATATATATATATATATGGTTTGTTTTCATCTTATTATCTTGACTTATGACTCTCTTGACCCTCCCAAAACAATCCATGTTTTTGGGTTTTTGGACTGATCCCCAGCACTGAGAGGCGGACGCACTAACCACTGCACTACTGTGCCTCTCTACATACATTCTGCCCTAGTTTAAAACAAAGACTGCAATGTAAAAAAAAAAATTATGTAAAATAAAGCTTTTTGCTATTTTTTAGATTGCTTTAGTCTGCACGTGTTATTTACAGATTACATTATACAAATTTAGAAATTTGACACAAACGGCTTTCCACACACACACTGACTGTTTAAACATTATGGCTCTTTATTTTTCTTTACTCTTTATGGAGTAACGATCAGATCAGAGGGTTAAACCTGAATAAAAGCTGATAAACTTCTAACATGCTGTTTACTCACCGGGAAGAAATAATGCATTAAACTATGAAAAGTTAAAGGTCATTAATTACGTTATTAATTAGATTTGATAGATAGTTTATTGATCCCAAAGGGAAAATTAAGACAACCAGCAGCTGTACCATATTGCACAAATTAAATAACAACTTAAAAATAGAAATATAAAACTAAATATAGTTTTAACACTAACACTGGTTTGTAGAACAGTTAGTTACTGACCTGAGCTGAAGCTCCTTCCAGAAGTCTGCTTTGTTTCTTCTGCTGCAGATTCAGATGAAGCTCTTCTCTTTAACAGCTGTGCACGTGGACATTTACCCAATGAGGGTGTCTACAAAACACACAGAATAAAATATATAAAATCTGACATTATCAATCAATAAACAGCGATCGATTGTGCATCATTCTCCTGATAAAGCAGCTACATATCAAAGCTGACTGATCCATGATCAGTTCACACAATCACACATCACCCTGAACCCTGCAGGAGAATCAGGACTGAGGCTCCAACCTGACTGAAAGCGAACGTCTGAGCTGATGTGTAATTACAGGATCTGACCACCAGATGGAGACATTTTTACCGAAATTGTTTCTGCAGAATCAGGACCGAGTCTCGAACCTGTCTGAAAGCGAACGTCTGCAATTACAGGATCTGACCACCAGATGGAGACATTTTACCGAGTTTTTTCTGCAGGAGAATCAGGACTGAGGCCCCAACCTGACTGAAAGCGAACGTCTGAGCTGATCTGTGTAATTACAGGATCTGACCACCAGATGGAGACATTTTACCGAGTTTTTTTCTGCAGGAGAATCAGGACTGAGGCTCCAACCTGACGCTCTGAAGGCGAACGTCTGCAATTACATGATCTGACCACCAGATGGAAACATTTTACCGAGTTTTTTCTGCAGGAAAATCAGGACTGAGGCTCAAACCTGACGGTCTGAAAGCGAACGTCTGCAATTACAGGATCTGACCACCAGATGGAGACACATACAAGGTTTTTTTGGTTCTTTACCGAGATTTTGTTCCAGGACTCGTTTTGTGTTTTAAAGCCTGAAACTGAACTTTATATTCATGTTTTTATCTTACAGCATTTAATTAAGAGGAGGAAAATAAACAGATACTGAAATTAATTAAAATAAAAAGTCCGAATTACAGGGTTGGTACAGTGAACAGTCCTGATTTAGTCCTTTATTAATGAACATTTCTTTAATTCCTCGGTGTGTTTGGATCCCACATTTATAAATCTACTTCAGTGGGATTTGGTGGTGACCCACAATGCACTGCTCTGTACAGGTCCATTCACAGATGTTTTATGGGATTTAAATCAGTGTTCTGACTCGTTCTCTCGTGAACATTCACCTCCGTCCTTAAACCACTGCGGTATATTGCTTGTATTTAGGGTCATTGTTTCAGAAGGAGTACCTCTCACTGTTTTCACTGACACATGAATGAGAATTTGAATTAATCTGGTAGCCTACGTTACCCAGGATTCCTAACCAACTGAGAACTTAAAATGTTCTCTGTACTTTATAGAAACATAGAGAATTTAATCAAAACACACCGACCATGTACAACATTACATCCATGCTGATGACAAAACATCATGTTGCCACCACCATGCTTCATTATATTTTCTGTGGTGTTTGCATGGTATGGCACTTGTTGATCCACTGCCGGGACTGAATTCACGTGAACCAAACATCCCACTCTAAGTGAAAGCATTCACGAGGTCCACATGTTTCAAACAAATCTGTTACAGATCTGGCAGTGATACATGACAGGGGGATACCTTTGGGTGTCCCACATCTTAATTAACTTACTCTCATTTTTCATTAAACCTCATTCTTTATTTTGGCCTCATCTTTGTATCTTGTTTCCTCCTGAAATCCAATTTTAGGCATTTAGGTTTTTTTTTGCTGGATTATTTTGTCATTTTGTTCCAGTTTCCTGCGTGTTGATCTAATTGTTTCTTTTGCCTCGTTAAATTTTGCAGAGGAAAAATAAATAAATTTGTTTTTCATTAGGCGTCACTGTGGCTTAGTGGTTGGCACGTTCGCCTCTCAGTACTAGGAATTCCCGGTTTGAATCTCCATCTGGGTGGAGTTTCCATGTTCTCCCTGTGTCCGCGTGGGTTTCCTCCAGGTTCTCCGGTTTCCTCCCACAGTCCAAAAACATGGATCAAGTCAATTGAGTTCTCCAAATTGCCCCCTATAGAGTGTGTCTGTGTGAGTGAGTGTGTGTACAGTGATAGATTGGCGCCCTGTCCTGGGTGTATCTGTCCAGCGCCCGAAATGTTCTCCCCTGGATGGACATGGGGAACCCCCCCGCAACCCTGGTATAGGATAAAGTGGAAGATAATGGATGGATGGATTTCACACTGAACATCTGTATTTTAACATGAAAAACATAAACATATAAGATATAAAGCTTGTGCTCCTAATGAATTCCTTTACACTTGTTCAGGGATGGATGTAACATTTCGAGTCAGGTGCCAAATGTTTTTTGTGTCTATTTAAGACACAAAAGACACGAGACGTTATTTGATGTGGTGTTATATATTTACGATTATTAAAAGGTTTCAAGGCGGCACAGTGGCTTAGTGGTTTAGCACGTTCACCTCTCAGCGCTAGGGATTCCCGGTTCGAATCCCCATCTGGGTGGAGTTTCCATGCGTGGGTTTCCTCCCACAGTCCAAAAACATGAATCAAGTCAATTGAATTCTCCAAAAATTGCCCCATATAGAGTGTGTCTGTGTGAGTGAGTGTGTGCCCAGCGATGGATTGGCGCCCTGTCCTGGGTTTATCTGCCCAGCGCCCGAGACGTTCTCCCCTGGATGGGCATGGGGAACCCCACCGCGACCCTAATAGAGGATAAAGCGGAAGATAATGGATGAATGAATGAATGTTTTTCATTATGGTTGCTCAAAATGAGGCTGAGGCTCGTTAAGACCCATCACACTCATCTGTCCCAGAAGTTCTAAATAGTTTTTTTTTTAAATAAAGTTTTGGTAAGAAAAGAAACTTCAGCAATACGCCAAGATTGAATCTTTACTTTAACGGGTCAGTTTCCAGGCACCAGCCCTTCCATCTATCAGGTGGAGAACATCACTGCATCCAGTCGTTTTGCGGCAGACGTTCCTCCATTCACCAATTTAACGGACCTCCCCCACCCACCTGAACTGCAGTGAGTGTGTATACACACATCTGTCCCCATGAAGGACACCTCTCCCCACAAGAGTAAGACCCGTCAGCTCCACATGAGATGTGTCTGCACCAATCTGTACCTCAGATTCACTTCATTCTTTACTTTTTCTCTTACACTGGGGGTGGCACGGTGGCTTAGTGGTTAACATGTTCTCCTCTCAGCACTAGGGACTCCCGAGTTTTCATGTTCTCCCCAGGGGTTTCCTCCGGGTTCTCCGGTTTCCTCCCACAATCCAAAAACATGGATCAAGTCAATTGTGTTCTCCAAATTGCCCCATATAGTGTGTATGTGTCTCTGTGAGTGAGTGAGCAAGTGTGCCCAGTGATGGATTGGTGTCCTGTCCTGGGTGTATCTGCCCAGTGTCCGAAAATGTTCTCCCCTGGATGGGCATGGGGAACCCCCCCGCAACCCTGGTATAGGATAAAGCAGAAGATAATGGATGGATGGATTTTACACTGAACATCTGTATTTTAACATGAAAAACATAAACATATAAGATATAAAGCTTGTGCTCCTAATGAATTCCTTTACACTTGTTCAGGGATGGATGTAACATTTCGAGTCAGGTGCCAAATGTTTTTTGTGTCTATTTAAAAAAATTTACCTACAAACCAAGTGTCTGGTGCTGAATGAAGGTGTCAGACTGCACACGTTCTGATTTACATACAAAGAAGAAAACATCACGATGATTTACAGAGTGACAGTATTACTCCTTGTACTTTATAGAAACATAGAGAATTTAAACAAAACACACCGACCATGTATAACATTACATCCACGTTCCTAATATCATGTTGCTACCAAGAACAGTTATGACCTGAGACATACACTCCACTGCACCCCTGAAGGTGTGCTGCAATTCTGTCATCAAGATGTTAGCCATCAGGGACACTGTATCTATAAAGGAATCAACATGGTCTGGAACAATATTCAGGTGGGTGGAGATGCCAGAGTAACATCTACATGTAGAGCAGATGTTCCAGCAGAACATTGACCAACACTGCACCCATTACTTACCTTTTTTTTCCCATGACCAGGGGCGTTTTTAGGGTTTCATCAGGGGCTTTAGCCCAGATCCCTCTGTCCTCTTTAAAAATTGCCCTTTCATGAGTTTATTTATTCAGTTACAGTTTTTCAAACTGTTGTTACATAATTTCTTTTTTATCTTTTATTAGTTATGTTGTATAAAACACTGCTGTGTCTGTCAGCAGTTGAGAGCACATTCAGTTCTAATAAATGGTTTGGCTGAAAATGTTTGAATAAATGAGCTTCGGCAAAAAGAACGAATTCATTTCACGAGTCCGTCGCAGATATGAGAGTTTTAACGAGGTTTTGCTTTAATTACCATAACACTGCGACAGTTTGCGCCTTATGAAAAAATCTGACGGTTTCTGAAAGCTGAGAAACTGCTCTTTACAGCCAACATACAGTTATTACGGTAACTTTACTCACGATACTGGCGAAAAAAATCCATCATTCGGTCCAGCTGCTGGAGGAGAGGCTGCAGAGAAAGCTGCCCTCATTTGATCCGGGGCTACTGACAAAACACCCAGGACTATAGCCCTGAAAGCCCAGGGCTAACGATGCCCCTGCCCATGACAGCCCACACTCACAATTTGAGGTTTTAACCCTCAACCTTTAAATATAAAGCTAATCACCCAAACCAAGGAGCTACACAATGTTGTAATGGTCCTGTTTTCTATTTTATTTTATATTTTACATTTTAATATTTCATTAATAAAGTATCTTGATTCTGATCTTATTAAAACCACAATTAAAAGTCACTAAATGAAACCCATATGGGACTCTAATCACACCTCTCTAAATCTGAGGGGGTCATGTTGAGACAGCTGTTTTGTTTTATTAAAGTTTCCTTGTTTCTATGCAAATACATTTACTTACAAACCAAAATTGTAGCACTTGTGTTAAATGAAGGATGAAGGTGACAAATTGCTGCTACACAGTGAGGCCCTGGTTTGAATTGCAAACGGGATCAGGGGCCACGAGCGGGAATTTAGGAACTTTCTCATTACTAAAGTTCACACAGTTCATCGAGTTAAAACCTCAGTGCATATGGTTTTGGTCGTAACCCTCATTTAAACAACAGACTTCGTTCTTCAAATGTCTTCAGAAGTATTTTAGTGTTTACAGTTTTAATCTCATGTAGTTCTGTCACCTCATTCTTTATTAACATACACTTAAAATATTCATTATGGCACTTTTTCATTGCATGTAATAATTTCATTAATCATTTTATTTCAAAATTAGGGTTTTTAAATCTGAAATCCTGGATTTCTCTTCACTCTTCCTACACCTCTGTGAATCACCTGGTTGTGCTGAGGAGGGCGTCACAGCTGAATCTCCTGGATTAAGAGTTGTAATACTAATAATGTTACATCTGAGCTAATACTAATGTTAGACTTCAGTGAGTATAAGGCTCTAAATGTTCTATTCGCCACAGAACATTACGGTGCAGATAAAAATACATACACATTTACTATTTAACATCCTTTTCAGAAAAGTTTAAAATAAGTAAATAACAAGAATTAGGAACTGTAATAATAGTAATAGTACTTAGTGGTGAAAGTAATATCAGTAACATTAGCAGTAATAATGATAGTGATAATAGAATTTATTCCATTTAAAAGATGAACCTTAAAATTCTTATGTCATATCTAAAGGTATACATTAAAATCACTGTGTACTTCCATTGGTCCAATCCAATCTGTGAGAAGAGCTGTTTTCCATAAAACTTCAGGTTTAATAAAAGGACTGGAGGAAGTGAATTCTCAAACAGAAACCAGAGTCTGGCAATGAAGGTCTAGAACATCTGAGTGTCTGGAACAGCAGGTACATGATGCTTCATTCATTTATTATTAATTAAATATTTATTTACATTCCTTTTTAAACTAAATTATCTTTTCAAAAGGAATCGTCACTAGCAGTACCTGTTATTGAAAATATTGACACACACACAGTGTACTGTACTGCAATGATTTATAGAAATGTGAACCTGAAAAAACAAACTACACACATTTTTTTTAAATATTAATTAAATTAAATGTTTTTTTTAATATGTGCTATTATAAAATACTGTGTGCTCCTTTTAGTACTCATGTTTTTTAATTAATCAATCTTTATTATTTATGCTATTTATTTACAGTATATTAGGAAAAGAACAAAAAATGAAAAAAATAAGTGTTATGTTTGTAATTTAAAATACTGTATTGTTTCTTGGTCAAAATAAAAATATAATGGGGGGAAAATTACTTTTCACAGATACTTTACATCATGAAGTTAATTCTGTTTCTCCTGTCTCTGATCCTGTGTCTCAGTGGTGAGTGATCCTTAATATAATAATTCTGCTTTAGTCAATTATTTAAATAATTATGAATTTGTACAAATCAGATTTATGATTTTTTTTTTCAAACCTCAGAATTGTTCACAGCTGTGTTTATATAACGACTAATATCAATGTTCTCTAAATCCAAAGGTTTTCATACTTTTTCCTCCTGAAACCATGTTGCCATTTTTTAAATGTTAAATGTCTGTGAATGTTGTGTCTCGTCTTAAAATTTTTTTTTAATGATCCCATTTCAAAAGAAAGTTTTTATAACCAGTTAATTAATGACATAAACCCCATTAAAAAAAAGAGTGTCTTTGCTTTTCAGCACCTATGAACAGAACTATTTCTCGACCTTTTCAGACTTTAAGATATTTATATTTATTATTAATTTGGCAAACCAGGACACAGAAGGGACACGGGTTCCATCTTAAACAGAACACTCTTCTCAAAATAAAATTAAATAAAAATAGGGGTGTGTGTGCAGGCTCAGATAACGATCCGGTTTGATAATTACATTTACATTTTATCATTTATTGGACGCTTTTATCCACTTACAAGGTGAACACAGGGTTAAACATAACATCCCTGGAGCAATGAGGGTTAAGGGTCTTGCTCAAGGACCCACACTGGTAACTTCAGTTGACCTGGGATTTGAACCCACAACCTTCAGATTGATTGCCCAACGCCCTAACCACTGAACTACCACACCCATATCTACAATGTAGCTGGTTTTCTTTATAAATACTGACATGTGGTGTTCACATTTGTAAATCGATTTGGATAAAAGCGGGCGGCAAGGTGGCTTAGTGGTTTAGCACGTTCTCCTCTCAGCACTAGGGATTCTATTAGGATCTTTTTGATTTTTGGAAAGGCAAAAGAACACGCCGATGCAAGATGGCTGTTCCCAACTGGTTTATTGAGAACAAAGAGAATTCTTCTGCACACCGTCAGGAAGTAACGCTGGCCAGCGGTCTGCCCATTCAGCTTTCAAGTGCTAAGTACCCCTTCAGGTCCGAGTGAGAGAGAGCGAGCCCACTCCAGGTTACCTGTATATATATTGTTACGTCTAGTTCCCGCCCCTTAACTGATTAAGCCAATCGCAGATTACTGCCCTAGGTTTTAAATCAGCCAATCACAGCCCAGTATTTTCCTAGTGGCGGGAAAATCAGAGGTCCTTTGTTTGTCTTTCGGCCATATTGGGACTCTCATAACGTATAAGAAATTTAAAATTTCTGACAATTCCCAGTTCGAATCCCCATCTGGGTGGAGTTTCCATGTTCTCCCCGTGTCCACGTGGGTTTCCTCCGGGTTCTCCAGTTTCCTCCTACAGTCCAAAAACATGGATCAAGTCAATCAGGTTCTCCAAATTGCCCCATAGAGTGTGTCTGTGTGTGTAAGTGAGTGTGTGTCCAGTGATAGATTGGCGGTGTATCCCCCCAGGACCCCAATATAGGATAAAGCGGAAGATAATGGATGGTCGGATGGATTTGGATAAAAGCGTCTGCTAAATGTAATATAAATGTAAATCTCATGGATGACCAGCATATATCATAGACCACGCCCCCTTTTAGATCCCGCGGCTGCACGCATGACGGGAAGCCGGCAGGAACCCCAGAACTGGCGGGAAACCAGACTAGCTCCGCCCCTTTTTACCCCTAACATGGCGGACATCAAACAATTAAAGTAACAAGGCCAAAAAGAACGTGTATTTTAGTAAATACGTATCGGGAGCTTTCCCCGTAATTCATTTAAAATGATGCACACCTTCGAATGCTTTATTACTTTAAAAACGGTTATAAAACACTACAATGAAAAACTAGGTTTAACTCATAAATGTTTTTTTTTATTATCAGATTTTTGTATAAAGTTCTTCCGCCACGTAATGTAATCCCGGTTTTCAAATGAACATTAATTGCTGACTGATGTAAATACCGACTTAGTGCTCACTAGGAATCGACTCCCTGTTTAAATTAATCTGTATTTTAATATTAATGGTGCATGATTTTAAATAATGTTCTAACACGTTCTCACGAGGTCTGCGTTTTTGTCAACGAAGAATCGTTTTCTGTCTCGCTTTTCATCCGCGGTGCAGATGACACTGCAATTCCCTTGCGCTCCACCAGGTGGTGCATTCTGTCTTATGATGAAAACACCTGTTTGTCGTTTCTAATTAGAATAGATGGCGCTCTATAATCGCTCTCTTAAATCGATTATTTAATAATTTATATCAAAATAGAAGCGTTCCTGATGCATAATCTGTGTATAATCAAAAAATGTACAGATATCTCACCTTTCTGTTACATGAGTAAAGAGACTTCACTCCACTCACATGTACGGTTTGCAAAAATTACTGTGAATATAAAGACTGTTAGTTTATAAAGGCTTCTTTTTTTACTATACTATTCCATAATCATCATACAAAACCAAACACATACAGAACACAACTGGCATTAATAAATCTGAAACGACGCACCTGCTATCTCATAGTGATCCAGGTGTGAAGAACCATTTGATCATCACGTTGCATGTGGAGCAAATAAGAACGGGTTCTATGGATGGTGGGTGGAGTTTGGTGGTATTGAGACACCTACCGGTGATTTCATGACATCACACCCTGAGCTGGTTCCCCTTGGCATCTGTAACATCTTCAACTCTACTTAAAGGCTTTCTACAACATTTTGTAGTGGGTCAGTGGGATTATTTCAGATTCATCCTAAAGAGTATGTGTGAGATCAGACACTGATGTTGGTTGGAAGGACCTGGCTCACAATCTCTGTTCTAGTTCATCCCATCAGGCGTGAATGATGTTAGGTCAGGACTCTGTGTGGGTCAGTCAAGACCTATAATAATTCACATATTCAAAATATAAACATAAATATAAAAAGTTCTACATTTTAGACAATTGATGGCTCCTTTTTGGAGGAATTAGTGATGCGATTACACTAACCTCATCACCCAAATGATCCATAACCCAGAGTTTCAGCAGAGTCTCATAAGAACATTGTGCATCTGTCAGAATGCAAAGAGCATGATATTGTAAATACAGGGATCTTCTTTTTCCTTGGTTGTACTGTGTATGAGCTACAGGCCAACTGAATCAGATAATAGGTTTATTTCTGACTCAGCATTTTGTTTCTAGTTGCAGTGGCACCTTCTTCATACAGACTCCAAACTGTCATTCACAATTACTATTTGATTAAGACGACGACACCATGGATCGTGGCACAAAATTATTGCAGGGTGATGTATACGGACCTGGCAACAGTGGAAAGTGTGGATGACTGGACCAGACTCAACACAGTGATGGCTGGTACTTTGTTTTCGAAATGGTCCTGGACTGGACTCTACAACGACATTGACAGTTGGCGGTGGACTGTTAATGACCTTCCACTGAAGAACTCAACCTTTATAAATTGGGCTTCTGGATTCCCCAGTAATTTAGCTGGGGCCTCATGGTGTGCTATTATGGCATCTACTGGAAAGTGGCTTGATCGAGTCTGTACGGGACTGAAGGCATTTATATGCTACGATGGTAAGTCACAATTTTTCTTCGTATGTGATCACTTTAAAAGCACTGGAACAGTGACACCATCCCATTAATTATTGCTGTACTTGTAATTGATTACAGTAATCCCAGTCTCAGTTCTGGGTGGAGTTTCCATGTTCTCCCCGTGTCCACGTGGGTTTCCTCCCACAGTCCAAAAACAGTTCTCAAAATTGCCCCATATAGAGTGTGTTTGTATGCGTGTCTGTGTGAGTGAGTGTGTGCCCAGCGATAGATTGGCGTCCTGTCCTGGGTATCTTGGGGGGGGGGGTGTTCTCTGCGTCAATCTCTTTATCAAAGCTGCTTAACTGAGTCAAGGTCTGGTGACGGATTGGTTCAGCCTCCGTCCACTGAGACCATTATTGTTGTGTTGGCACTGTATCGCTGCAATATAAAGCTTCCTCCATTTCTCCTCCACACTTTTACTGTATATTAGCAGATTTGTGAACTGTTCAGTAATGAGTTCAGTTAAAAAGTCAAAGATCAATAAGCCTATTCTAAAAGCAGTCATACTCCTGCTCCACACATTAAAGGACTTGAACTTGTATGTCACGAGATCCAGATTTTAAGTTAAAAGCTTGCACTCTTCTGAAGAGTTTGTTTGGGAATCTTCGCCCATTTATCCAGAAGTGTATGAGATCAGACACTGATGTTGGATGTGAGGACCTGTCTCTCTCATTTAATTGTCCAAAATACATGACTAGATCCTTGATTTCATATCTGCGGCATAGGGACTAAATACATTTGTGAATTTGTGGTTTAATGGTGAAGCTTCTGAACCTCCATATCCCAGCACCATCAGTCTTACAAATGGAGTCCAACTCATATATGATGTAATGACAGATGAGATAAGTACCTCTGGAGGATCACGTCTGCATAATTGCTAAACTGTTTGATTCACAGAAAGTGCCACTGGTCAAAGCCGATTCATTGGCATCAACAATCCTGTTTTGGACTGGAACAGCGCTCGAAACTACTGCCTGACGCATTACACTGATCTGGCTCCAGCAATCAACTCAGCTGACAATCAGATGATCCTGAATGTGGTATATGTTCAGGCAGCATCGTGGATTGGTCTGTACAGGGACACATGGAAGTGGTCAGATAAAACCAATGTCTCAAACATAAATTGGTATACTGCACAGCCTAATAATTACTTTGGCTCCGAGGACTGTGGCAGTTATCATTATGGATTTATAACTGATGAGCAATGTGACAATAAATACCCTTTCATCTGTCACACCGGTAAGTCTGTTTATCTCCTCACACATTTTTTAAAAAAGATCCAGGAAAAATCTAATATAATTCCATTTTAATCATATCTCAATATTATTTTTTTGTAATGTTACTACAACAGAGGAGGACCAATATACTTGGTATATTTTTAATGTAGATATGACTATCAGTGCTGTTACACACAGCTTTTAATTAATTCAGAATATTTAATTGAATGCGTTAATAACAATCAGCTCCATTTTGTTTACTCTGTTAGAAAGAGCAGATCTTTATTATTATTATTGTGCTCATCATTAAGGATCTATATACGGTGTAGCTCACTCACATCTTATAAGTGGTGTAGTGCTCAGTGAAACAGCCTCACAGCAAGAAGGTCCACGATTCAGATCCCAGTTGTGACAAACAGAAGGTCCTGTGTCGAGTCTGCATGTCCTCCCTGTGTCTGAGTGGGTTTACTCCTGCTACTCCGGTTTCCTCCAACATTCCAAACACACGCCGATAGATAAACTGGAGATACTAACTGCCCAATGACTGTAAAAGATCCTGTTGGGGAACACCTACGGATGCTGTACTAACGTTAAGCTCCTTAATTAACCATCTCGTAATTCAGAGGATCCAGTGATAAGACCGGAGACCATGATATACATGGTGACAGCACAAGTAGAACATTTATAAAGCATCAAACAACACAAAGTGGAGTGTACAAGATCAGACACGCAGTACTGAGACAGGAGTGTCCATCTCACAGATTCATCCATCCATTAAATCCATTATCTTCCGCTTTATCCTCCACTAGGGTCGCGGGGGGTTCCCCATCCCCATCCAGGGGAGAATGTCTCGGGTTCTGGGCAAATACACCCAGGACAGGCCGACAATCTATTGCTGGGCACACACTCATTCACACAAACACACTCTATATGGGGCAATTTGGAGAATTCAATTGACTTGATCCATGTTTTTGGACTGTGGGAGGAAACCGGAGAACCCAAAGGAAACCCACGCGGAGAACATATAACTCCACCCAGATTGGGATTCGAACCGGGAATCCCTAGCTCTGAGAGGCGAAGTGCTGACCACTAAGCCACCATACCGCCCCTCACAGGTTCAGTTATCCTATAAAACCTTTTTGTGCTTGTGTGTCTCCAGTTGTTCCCAAAACTGAGAAGCAAATACTGAAACTGCAGATTAAAGGTGATGAGACTCTGCTTGATCCCAAGATGCAGCAGCAACTCTTAGAGCAGGTAACCAACATGATTTTACAAAACAAAAATTGTTCCACATTTCCAGACTGTGAACCTGTTTCTTTGCATACTGCTCTGCATACTAGTCCCCTGTGACAGAAGCGTTTGGGAGGTTGATGGGGTAATAAACACATGGTGGAGATGTGTTAGTGTGTGTTGTGCTGGTAACATTGGATCAGACACAGCAGTGCTGCTGGAGTTTAAACCCTGTATCCACTCACTGTACACTGTTACACAGCTCCATCTAACTGCGCCACCTTGTGGGAGTAGACTCAGAGACAGTAGGTCATCAGTTGTTAACAGTGGCGGGCCGTACATCACAGATGTACACCTTCATTAATACTCCGTCTGAATTAATCCACCCGCCAATAACTATTTTACGGCTATAAAAACATCTTATTAAGCGGAAATGCAGCATACCCCCACCCCGTTTGATTCGTGTAGCCACACAAAAAAATCACTAACATCAACCTCATAATGTCACGTTAGGGTCCGAAGTCCGAGTAAGGAATGGAATTCAACACACCCAACAGGTAGCAGGTTCCAGAACAAGCGATTTAATGTAATCACAAGCAAAAACATTCCAACCAAAAGCTACAGCATCCACGAACCCTAACATAGTTGAAGCTCTCTTGCTGAAGAGAGTCTGGGGCTGGCTTAAATAACCAAATGATAAGGTCACATGACTAACGATGTAATTAACTTAACTAGGCACAGCCGTGAAATAAATGAAAACAACTGAAACAATCAACAGGCAGAACTAAAGTGAAACTCAAAACCAAATCAAACACAAAACCAAACATAGTTTAGATAATCAAGTCCGAGGATCCTGACACATAAAGCTGCAATATTATTTTGGAAAATAACACTAATTAAATCATGATTATTTGTACAAAATCCATCATCATTTTACCTCGATTCCATTAAGTTTTAACATTTCTATTGCCACAGAAGCTGATGCTGAAAGTCGAGTCGTATTTCTGTAATAAATTTCAATTGGCTGAAAATGTACACATTTTAAAAGTACTTTCCAATCAGAGGACGTGAATACGCTGACATAACATGCGCCCACTAGAAGAGTCTGGAATCTGATTGGTTGAAGCAACAGGTTGATCGATACTTATTTAATGCTACTGCCTGCAAAATTCACGAAGGCGTAGGCAGAAATATTAAAAACCTGGCAACATGTGATGCTGAAATGTGATTGGTTAAATGTTTCAATACGAATATCCACATCTAGAAGTGGGTAACCAGGGGAAACGAAAATGAAAGGGAGTGGACATAGCATTTGGAACAATTTAATAAGTATTAATGGACAAAATATAATTTATATTGATTCAGAGATTTTAAGACCTTCAAGTCCTAGAAGGCCACATGTCCCGCCACCGTCTGCTCTGTGGGTCCTGATCACCAGAGACCAGAGTAAAGGGTCTAACAGAGTATGTAGAGAAACAGATGGACTACAGAAAGTACTACAAAGTCCATCTGTATGATCAGTGGAGCAGACAGTGATTTTTTCTAATAAAGTGTAATGTTTGTTCTCCAGATCAAGCTTAAACTTGAAGAACATGGGATGATGGGTAACACCACGGTGTCCTGGAGAACTTCTAAAAACGGAAAAGTCTTTGTGAAGAAGGAACGTCCGAGGAACGAGTTTCTGGCTTCGTCTGATAAATGTAGATATGTATCCTTTTCTTTACCCTACATCCCTCTGATCTGATTGGATGTTCATTAATTATGTACCACACACTATAATTAAGAACATAGACCATATGACCAAAACGGACCTTGTGGTTAGAACCATGGTGCCTTTCTAATATGGGAGTGTGTTGGGTAGCAGATGAAGTACAGAACCATGTTATGATGGGGCACAGTGGCTACATTAGAGATTTCTAATTTAAACAGATCATTGTGATATAGAACATAAAGTGTAGCTGAGCTCTGATGGATGTGATATGATCTCTTCATATTTGATGTATAGAATCTTTCAGGTTGTACATCAGGCTGGGTCTTTATTCAGGTTACTGTAGATAAACTTTAGGTTTATATGTCCATTTTATCAGCTCTTGTTCCTTTATACATGCACTTTGTGGTTCTGAAATGCGCAGTTTATTCGTGGCTCACAGGATGCTGGTGGCTGTGCAACCTGACGTTTTCCTAAACTTCCCTGTTAGATCCGTTTTCCAATTTTGCCTTGATTTCTCTTCACCTCTCCAAAAAATCCAGAATGATCTAATTACTGGTATGTTATTTGCTTCGTCCTCTGATGTTATGGTTCTTTATTTCTTTACTATTTATGGAGTGATGTAGAAATAACTTAAATAATTGCTTAAATAATAACTATGTAGTATTAATTGTTTGATATTCGTACGATCCTCTTGTGTGATATGATATAATTATGCTTGGTACATGGTTTTGGTATAAGCTGTCTCTTAATCAAAACAGTTGTATTCACCTCTCTGAATTGTATTCACATCTGTAAGGTTCGTTAAGACAAATGAATCTCAGCACGTGACCCAATCTACAACCATCTGATAACCTGACCTCAAACATATTAATGACCTAATCAGAAACTTTAAAGGGTTTCAAGTTTTTATATATACTGTAATACTGGCAACTTCTCTCATAATCATCCATATCTTTATAGTTCTGCTCTTTTTCTTCTGTTTATTTTCATATTTCATCTATCAATTTTTATTAATATATTATTATTATTATTATTATTATTATTATTATTATTATTATTATTATTTGTATGTGTAAAACATCACTAATAAAATACCATGTGACAATAAATTCATAACTGTTTTGGAATTGATTACTATTTCAAATAAGATTTATTAATTCTGTTTGATAGCAACAATGACAATAACTAACTTGTTCATTGGGGGAAAGGTGTTCAAGCCAAAAAAGGCCTATCAACAAAATTAGTATATTTGTTAGCGATGTCCGTTCTTCCCCGGAAGGAGGGCAGCTACGCGGGAAACGGCGTATGCCGCTCGTGCCTAGTGAGCGCTTCCCAGGCACCGACTACGCGGGGAATAAAGCATACGTCGGTCCACGGAGTGAAACGCTCCCACGAACACAGCGCCGCACAGTGGTTGAACGCGGAAGAGAGAGTCCAGGAGACACCGGGATAAAATCCAAACCCGAATTTATTAAAACTTGGTGACAGGACACCAACAGAACGGGGGGAACAAACGAACAACGTAACGTAGGGTATTAAACCGCAAAACAAAGACGTGCACCGACTTGAAGGAAAACGGAAATTAAATAATAAACCAACTAATCACGTGCACAAAACAAACCAATCACCCCGCTGAGACAATTAAAACCCCAAACGAGGGACAGGTGCCCCAGGCACCTGTGACAATATTGAACTTATAAATTAAATTTTGTTACAATCAATAACTAGAAAACGTTTGGATCATGACATGGATCAAGGTTGATTGAATTCTCCAAATTACCCCATATAGCATGTGTTTGTGTGAGAGAGTGAGTGTGCCCAGTGATAGATTGCCCCCCTGTCCTGGGTGTATCTGCCCAGCGCCCGAGACATTCTCCCCTGGATAGGCACGAGGAACCTATGCGAGCCTAGTAGAGGATAAAGCAGAAGATAATGGATGGATGGTTGGATGGATTATTATTATCATTATGAAGGACACCCCTCCACACAACAGTTCATCCAGTCAACTCCACAAGAGATGTTTCTGCACCAATCTGCACCACAGGCTTCACTTCATTCTTTTCTTATTTATAAAGATTTTACACTACACATCTATATTTTAACATGAAACACAGATATAAAGCTTGCACTCCAAATGAATTCTGTTACACCATTTTTCAGGGATGGAGGCAACATCCCAGGTCAGATGGGTTTAGTTGTCTAATGTTTTTTTTGAGTCTATTTAAATAGACAAAAAGCAAAAAAGCAAAGCAAACA
Source organism: Corydoras sp. C115 (assembly GCA_019802505.1). Lineage (NCBI taxonomy): Eukaryota > Metazoa > Chordata > Actinopteri > Siluriformes > Callichthyidae > Corydoras > Corydoras sp. C115. The sequence goes on along the minus strand of JAFMOC010000347.1, from coordinate 587,060 downwards.
AAAAGCAGCTCTGGTGTTGAATTAAGGTGTCAGACTGCACACAGAGGCGTTCTCATTTACATACAAAAAAGAAAAGATCACAGTATTGCTTCTTATACTTTGATAAATCCTCTATGAAAGTGTTATAGAAATGTACCAGGTTTATGTACCAGCGACCAGGTTTAACATTAGATTCACTTTCCTAATATTATGTTTCTACTAAGAACAGTTCTGACCTGAGGCATGCACTCCACTGGACTCCTGAAGGTGTGCTGTGAGTCTGTCACCAAGATGATAGCAGCAGATCTGGAACGTTCTGAGGTTAAGTTTTCATGAACCGGACTTGCTCGTCCAGCACATTCCACAGATGCTGGATTGGATCTCAAACTTCTTGTTTTCCTCAAATCATCCTGAACCACTGTGGCTTTGTGAGCATCATCTTGCTGAAAGAGACCACATCCATCAGGGATACTGTTTCTATAAAGGAATCAACATGGTCTGGAACAATGTCCAGGTAGAAGGAGGTGTAACAGTAACATCTTCATGGGAATGTGGATGTTCGAACAGAAAATTGGCCAAAGCATCACACTGCCCCCACCGACCTACCATTTTTCCCATGATGGCAAAACATTACATTACATTACATTGGTGTTTAGCAAACACTCACTCACACAGACACACACACACACACACTCTATATGGGGCAATTTGGAGAATTGAATTGACTTGATCCATGTTTTTGGACTGTGGGAGGAAACCCTCGCAGACAAGGGGAGAACATGGAAACTCCACCCAGATTGGGATTCGTACCAGGAATACCCAGCGCTGAGAGGCGAACCTGTTAATCCCGTGCCCACCGTGCTGCCGCTTTATTTATACATTATTTTAAATTCATTACAACACATCTGTTTGGTATCTGTGCTCATGGTCCCTCATGATCTGCCCTCCCGCAACATGTGATGTTGCATCTTATAAAGAGCGCACGTGTTCATCAAGCGTAGCCGTGTTGGGTGCGTTCATTATTTCAATTGCAGATGGCTCTGCTTTCTCCCTCAGAACTGCTGCGCTACCATGACAACAAGTTATCTATCTGCGATGCAACACAAGAAAACCTAAAATAGTTATAAACAGGTGGATTCAATGTGAGGGAGCATTACCGAAGGCCTACGTGTGAAATGCACAGCCTGCAATCATCCTGTTTTCTCTTGGTGGATGGTTTCCATTTTAATATTTTATTAAAACCATAAGTCAGGTGGTTGAGTCAGGTGGACAGGTGTTTTGTTTAATTAAAGTTTCCATGTTTGTATTCAAATAGATTTACATACAAACCAAACACTTAGCAGTCGTGTTAAATGAAGGTGACAAATTGGTGCTACACAGCTAGTGAAGCCCTGGTTTGAATTGCAAACAGGATCAGGGGCCACGAACGGGAACTTCAGTAATGAGAAAGTTCCTAAGTTCAAAAAGTTCATTGAGTTGAAACCTCAGTCCATAAAGTTTTGGTTGTAACCCTCATATAAACAACAGACTTCGTTCTTCAAATGTCTACAGATGTATTTTAGTGTTTACAGTTTTAAACTCATGTAGTACTGTCACCTCATTCTTTATTAACATACACTTAGAATATTCATTATGGCACTTTTTCATTGCATGTAATAATTTCATTAATCATTTTATTGGAATATTAGGGTTTTTTAATCTAAAATACTTGATTTCTTTTCACTCTTCTTAAAGCTCTGTGAATCATCTGGTTAAAGGAAAATCATCTGGTTGTGCTGAAGGGATTCAAAGCTAAATCTCCTGGAATAAGAGTCGTAATACTAATAATACTTCATCTAAACCATGCTAATGTTAATCTGTTAAACTTCAGTGAGTATCAGGTTCTGAATGTTCTAGTTATTATCTATCACATCAGAACATTGCAGAGGAGATAATTACAAATACATACATTATTTTACAAACTATTTATCTTCTTAGTTTAACATCTTCTTAGTTTAGTGTTAAAAGTGGGAATAGCAAGGATTAGTAACTGTAATAGTAGTATAGTAACAGAAGTAACAACAGTAATAAAAATAATTGTAGTAATAATAGTAGCAATAGTACTTATAGTAATATAGAAATAGTACTTATAGAAATAGTGGTAATAATAATAATAATAATAGTCACACTAGTAGTAATAGTAGTATAAGAAGTAGTAAAAATGATAATAGTAATAATAGTATTAACCCATTGTCATGAACTTGTCCGTTCTTCCCCGGAAGGGGGGCGGCTAACGCGGAGTTGCTGCGTTCAGCCGCTCGCGCCTAGTGAACGCTCCCCGGGTACCGACCACGCGGGGAATATAGCGTGCGTGGGTCCGAGGAACGTTCCCACGAGTACGGCCCACGCGGAGAAGGTGCGCAGCGCCGTACCGTGGTTTTACGCGGAAGGAGAGTCCAAGACACCGGGATAAAATCCAAAAGGTAAATTTAATAAAAATTGGTGTAGGGACACCAACAAAAATGGGGAACAAACGAACAACATAACACTGGGTATAGAAACCACAAAATAAAGACGTGCGACAATTAACGGGGAAACTAAGAATAAATACAAAAGGAACTAAACACGTGAACAAAACAAACAAATCACCCAACTGAAATAATTAAGAAGGAAACGAGGGACAGGTGCCATAGGCACCTGTGACACCCATTATATACCGTAGAAGTAATTTATTCCCTTTAAAGAATGAACCTTAAAATTCTTAATTCATGTCCAAAGGTATAAATGTAAACGACAATTATGTCATCCTCACTGTGAACTTCCATTGGTCCAATCCAATCTGTGGGAAGAGCTGTTTTCCATAATACCTCAGGTTTAATAAAAGGTTAGAAGGAAGTGAATTCTCATACAGAAAGCAGAGTCTGGCAATGAAGGTCTGGAACATTTGAATGTCTGGAACGGCAGGTACATGATGCTGCTTGAATTTATTTATATTCTTCTTTAGCCTTTTTGAGATGAACTGTAAGATATAAAAGATTAACAGTATGTGTTTTGTAAATGCTGGCACACACACATATACACACACACATACATACACACACAAACATGGTGTACTGCGGTGTTGATTTATAGAAATGTGAAACTGAAAAAACATACTACACAATTATTTTTAAATTATTCATTAAACTAAACTTTTTTTTCTTAACATATGCTATTACAAAAGACCTATTGTGTTCCTTTTAGTACTGTTTTTATTTTATTTAATCAACCTTCATTGTTTATGATATTCATATATTAGGGGAAAATGTGAAAAAATAAATAGTATTTTTGTAATTTAAAATACTGTATTGTTTCTTTGTCAAAATAAAAATATATTGGGGGAAAAAAATTTCACAGATACATCATGAAGTTAATTCTGTTTCTCCTGTCTCTGATCCTGTGTCTCACTGGTGAGTGAACATTTCTATTATAATTCTGTTTTAGGAAATTATTTAAATACTTGAGAATTGCGGCAAATCAGATTTCTGTTCTATTAATACGGAGGTTTTTTTTATTGTTAATTAAACAATAAGGCACAAGAGAATGTACATTATAGTAAACACGCGTCGGATCTAACTGCACCTTTTCCCCGTCATTTATTTACAATAATACACAACATGCTTTATTACTTTTATAAAATAGTCATAAAACAGTAGAAAAATACTAGGTTTAATTCATAAATATGGAAAGTTCGGTTTTTAAAATAAACATTAATTGCTGAATAATGTAATATCGGCTTAGTGATCATCGGGAATCGACTTGCTGTTTATATTAATTAGTATATGTCTATTAATGGTACATGATTTAAATAATGTTCTGTCACGTTCTCATGTTTTGATACGAAAGCGAAGCGGACAGGAATCTGCAATTTTGTTATTGTAACGTAGGGGGGGGGGGGGGGGGGGGGGGGGGGGGGGGGGGGGGGGGGGGGGTGGGGGGGGGGGACAAACCTCTCAACCAATCAGATTTAAGAACCGGTACCCGTTCCAATAAAAAAAACATTAAGTTCAAGAATCGTTTTCTATCTCGGTTTTCATCCGCGATTCCAAACTGCAATTCCCTTGCTCTCCACCAGGCGGTGCATTCTGTCTTATGATGAAAACATCTGCTTATCGTTTCTAATTAGAATAGATGGCGCTCTCTAATCACTCTCTTAAATCGCTTATTTAATCATTTTAGAAGCGTTCCTGATGCAGACCTGTGTATAATCAAAAATGTACAGATATCTCACCTTTCTGTTATATGAGTAAAGAGACTGCACCCCCTCTGAGCATTTCCTCTCTCCCTCCACTCACATGTACGGTTTGCAAAAATCACTGTGAATATAAAGACTGTTAGTTTATAAAGGTTTCTTTTTTACTATACAATTCCATAATCATCATACAAAGCCAAACACATACAGAACACAACTGGCATTAATAAATCAGAAACGATGCACATCACGTTGCATGTGGAGCAAATAAGAACGGATTCTATGGATGGTGGGTGGAGTTTGGTGGTATGGAGACACCTACCGGTGATTTCATGACATCACACTCTGAGCTGGTTCCCCTTGGCATCTGTAACATCTTCAACTCTACTGAAAGGCTTTCTACAATATTTTGTAGTGCGTCAGTGGGATTATTTCAGATTCATCCTAAAGAGTATGTGTGAGATCAGACACTGATTGGAAGGACCTGACTCACCCCATCAGGTGTTGATGAAGTTAGGTCAGAACTGTGAGTGGGTCACTTGAGATATTCCACACCAAACCTTGTTTTGTGCACTAGGGCTCAGTCATGTTGGAACAGACATGGACCTCCCCAAACTGTTTCCACAAATAAATGCATATCATTGTCAAAAACATCAATAACCACGCTCCTCCAAGCACATTTACATACTGGGCCCAGCTACCAATATTGGTTCTAAGGTGTCTGTTTAATTATTTTCATCAGTAAGACGCTGGACCTAACCTTATTGGGCTCCAATAATGAGCCAATCAGTTTATGCATAAGCTGAGCATACCATATGCACGAGGTGAAAGTCCTAGAACCATGTTACAGAAGGGATCTTTGTCCTTCTTCATTGTACTGTGTTTAAGCTACAGGCCACCGTATGACACAACTGAATCAGATAATACATTTATTTCTGACTCTGCTTCTGATATAACATTTTGTTTATAGTTGCAGTGGCACTTTCTTCATACAGATCCCAAACTGTCCTTCATGATTACTATTTCATCAATACACCATCGACATGGCGCGCCGCACAGAACTACTGCAGGGCGATGTATGAGGACATAGCTACAGTGCAGAGTGTGGATGACTGGGTCAAACTGAGTATACTAATGGCTAAAAATGGTCTAGTGCGTAATGTCTGGATTGGCCTCTACAATAACATTGACAGTTGGCGCTGGACAGTTGGTGACATCCAACTAAAGAATGCACCCTATATACATTGGTCTACCGGATCCCCTGGTAACTGGGGTGCATGTGGTATGTACGCAGCAAGTAGCTACTGGTGTGATCGTGATTGTACAATAGTCAGACCATTTATTTGCTACAATGGTAAGTCACTATTTTTCTTTTTGCTATTTAGTTCTTTTTTTCACATTACAGATTAAAAGTATTCAAATTAAAAGTATTTTAACAGGGAGGCCAACCCATTCGCTATTGCTGGAGACTTAAAAAAGGGTTTGAGAAAATCATTATGTTAAAAGAGATTTGAATTTCAAACAAAATAATAAGTATGTGATAAAGGTAATTAAAATGACAAATTATTATTATTTGGTTAAAGTAACTGCATGAAGCATGTGATTCGCCATTTCGCCATTTTTTTCCTTTTTTTGCTCCTACAAGCCCAAACCACAGCCACTTTCAGGTGGTTCCTCTACAAACTAAACAAGTCTGTGATTAAGGCTTGGAGGAGCAAAACAAAGGAAGAAACCAATGGCAAATCACAGGGACCCCCCTGCATCAGTCCCTTTATCAGGGGGTGAAAAGCTGTTTAATCTGAATTGAGACTGGTTCAGCCTCCGAGTCCTTTGTTGTGTAAAATTCTTTTTACCCCCCCCCCCCCCCCATATCATGTTAAAAAACTTTATCCTAAATTAATTCTGCTTGTGAAGTATAACATTTAGTAGAACATGGGCAATTTATCCATAGGAAACAAAATGTATTAATTACCACTAATTAGTTAATTCATTTGTAAGTTTGTAATTGATTCATGAGTTGTCATCAACGTTAAACAAATGTCCATAGTTTTAGCTTAATCAGATAACGGGAAGTGGGTGAAATAGCATTTGCAAACTTCTTACCAGACACACAGACAAACAGATGAAGCCTTTCATAATAATAATAATAATAATAATAATAATAATAATAATAATAATAATAATAGTGATCCTGTTCCAAAAAAGGTAATTCCCCAACCCCAAACATTAAAGGAACCTTCATAACATCCAGATTTAAAGACGCCCCCCCCCCCCTTAACCTTAAAAGCCAAATAAAACATCTATATTTAGTGACAACAGGCGTGTTTTATTACTTTGTCTATTTAGTGAATGTATTGTATGACATAATGCCAGATGAAATAAGCACATCTGAAAGATTGTATCTGCATATTTTACTAAACTGTTTAATTCACAGAAAGTGGCATTGGCAATGACAAATACGTTGGTGTCAGCTATCCTTATTTGGACTGGAGCAGTGCTCGAGCCTACTGCCTGACGCATTACACTGATCTGGCTGCAGTGTTCAATTCATCTGACAATCAGATGATCCTGAACATAGTGAATTTTCTGACAGCGTCGTGGATTGGTCTGTACAAGGACACATGGGTGTGGTCAGACAATAGCAGTGCCACAAGTCTGCATTGGTTTGCTGGCCAGCCTGATAATTATTATGGTTCAGAGAACTGTGCAATTTATTATTATGGATTTCTGGCTGATGAGCGATGCACGAATGTATACCCTTTCGTCTGTCACAACAGTAAGTCTGATTATTTCTCGTATTTCTGTCATTTTTCAAAAAAGAAAAGTAACTTTGGTAACTTCTTCACTGTAGTTATGACTATCAGCGCTGTTACAATCACACGGCTATTAAATTAATTCAGAATGTTTCCTTCATTCATTATTATCTTCAGCTTAATACTCCACTAGGGTCACAGGAGGATTTTCTTATGCATGGGGTAACATTTCAGGCACTGGGCAGATATACCCAGGACAGGGCAGCAATCTATTACTGGGCACAGACTCACATACACCATCACACTTTATATGGGACAATTAAGAGCATGCAATTTCCCTTGAATCCATGTTTTTGGACTGTGGGAGAAAACCAAAGGAAACACATGTGGACATGGGGAGAACATGCCACCATGAATGGGATTCAAACTGTGCCACAGTGTTTTATTAAATGCATTAATACCATTCAGATCTTAAAATTTTGGATTTACAGTAAGAAAAAAAAATTGATTTACAAAATAGTTATTGAAAAGGATACGTAAAATAGAATAAAAAATTGTAATAGAATAAAATATGTATTTACAATGTGCAATTTAAATAAAAAAAGAGAAACTGTACAATTATGGCACTGTAACGGATATAAACTAAAAAAGTTAGGATTATTATAAGTTATGATTAAAGTGGTTGGTGCATTTATGTGCAAGTAATGCAGTGCAGGGTTATAAGTTGTCAGAGTTATGAAGGTGTTGTGGGTGGGATTGTGTCCGTTTAGTCCTGGTTCAGGGTCCGAATTGCCGTTGGGAAGAAACTCCTCCTAATAATCTCTAATTATTGTGCTCATCATTAAAGACCTTCATGCGGTGTAGCTCACTGATGGCTAATAAGTGGGTAATAAGTCAGACAGCTTATAAAAGCTTTTTGTGCTTGTGTGTCTCCAGTTGTTCCCAAAACTGAGAAGCAAATACTGAAACTGCATATTAAAAGTGATGAGACTCTGCTTGATCCCAAGATGCAGCAGCAGCTCTTAGAGCAGGTAACCAACCTCTGCAGAACGTGCTCTGGAAACGATTTTACAAAACATACTCTACAGTTCCAGACTGTAGTCCATTTGTTTCTCAGTACTGCAGGGGTGCTGCTTGAGTTTAACCCCTGTATGCACTCACTGTACACTCTGTTACACACATCCACCTTACTGCGCCACCTTGTGGATGTAGAATCAGAGACAGTAGGTCATCAGTTGCAGCAAAGTTTGTGTAATTTTTTCTCTAAACCTCCATCAGTGATACAGGATGCTGCGGGCAGGATGATGGTGGAGGATTCTCCATACACTAATACACATGCACAACCATGTCAGCATCACTGCAACACTGAGAATCATCCACCACCCTAATAACACCTGCTCTGTGGGTCCTGAGAACAGAGTTAATGGAACTAACAGAGAATGTAGAGAAACAGATGGACTACAGAATGAAACTGCAGAACTACAAACCCCATCTGTATGATCAGTGGTGCTGACAGTGATTGTTCCTAATGGAGTGTAATGTTTGTTTTTCAGATCAAGCTTAAACTTAAAGAACATGGGATGATGGGTGACACCACGGTGTCCTGGAGGACGTCTAAAAACGGAAAAGTCTTTGTGAAGAAGGAGAAGGAACGTCCAAGGAACGAGTTTCTGGCTTCGTCTCATGAATGTACATACGTATCATTTTCTTTACCCCACACCCCTCTGATCTGATTGGATGTTCATTTATTACGTACCATGCACTATATTTAAGAACATAGACCATGTGACCAGAACGGACCTTGCGGTTAGAACCATGGTGCCTTTCTAATATGGGTGTGTGTTGGGTAGCAGATCAAGTAAAGAACCATGGTTTGGGTTCCTATGAGGGCACAGTGGCTACATTAGAGATTTCTAATATAAACAGATGATGGTGATATAGAACGTATAGTGTAGCTGAGCTCTGATGGATCTGATATGACCTCTTCATATTTAATCTACAGAATCTTTCAGGTTGTACATCAGGCTGGGTCTTAATTCAGATTAACTGTAGGTAAACTCTAGGTTTATTTTGCTGTGATTTTATTAAAACATTCTTTTTTTAACATTATACATCTGCTTTCTCACCGGCCACTTTATTAGATACACCTCCTTATCTCTACACTCTCTGTACATCAGCTGCGGTTATGCCGCAGAGGCGGCAGTGTTGCAAATATTTAAGGAGATATATAATAACACTGAAACGTGATCTTAGGGCTTTTCACTATTTCATTTTCATTATTTTTTTTGCTACAGCAGATCTATATTGGATTGCTTTAGTCTGCACTTTTATTTATTGATTTATCGATTTATTGATTGGCTGATTATATTTCTTATTTTGAATTTTGACCCAAATGGCTTTCCATACATGCGAAAGGGCAAAGCTGCTGATTGTTTCATTTAAACTCTTTATGGAGTAACGATCAGTTCAGAGGATTAAACCTGAATAAAATAACTTTGTCATGATTTTTACTCATTGTGAAGAAATAATGCATTAAACCACGAAATGTTAAAGATACTGTTTGGTAGAATTTATTCATTGTTAATTTTTGGGCTAAATAAATTCACAAACCGAATATTTGGTGCATCTCTAATTAGCTGCTATTATTTTTGTAACATCACTTTTTATTGGTTTGGATGTTATTATCAGCACTCTTCATCAATCTTTAGTTCTGCACATTGTCGTTTATTTATCTTTATATTTTGTTTATTAATTTGTATACATTTATTATTGTTATTTAACAATGTATGTAAAATATCACAAATATATATAATATATAAATATATTATGACATTATATTTGTTACTGGTTTAATAATGATTCTCCACCTCTTCACTATAATGTGAAACTTTACACCGCAACTACATTTTAAATCCATCCATCCATTATCTTCTGCTTTATCCTGTACTAGGGTCGCGGGGGGGTTCCCCATGCCCATCCAGGGGAGAACATTTAGGGTGCTGGGCGGATACACCCAGGACAGGGTGCCAACCAATCGCTGGGCACACACTCACTCACACAGACACACTCTCTATGGGGTAGTTTGGAGAACTCGAACGGAGGAAACCCACGCGGACACAGGGAGAACATGGAAACTCCACCCAGATGGGGATTCGAACCGGGAATCCCTAGTGCTGAGAGGAGAACGTGCTAAACCCAAAGCCACCGTGCCGCCCACATTTTAAATTGGTTCTAATAATTCTGTGTGATCCCAACAATGCTAAAGTAGCTAACAAGTCAGGAGGGTCTGTCTGAATTTTTACATCAGAACTAAAAGAAACATTATTCATTTACTCATTCTGAATAATTTAACTGATATGGACTTCATTTAAAAGGATTAAAGGTAAAAAATCCTTACCTTCTTCAGGGGCGACATAAAGCTGGTTCTAAAAGGGAAAGAAGCAAAGTCAGCAGATCAGCAGTCCATCACAGATCAGATGATCTGTATGAGATTAAAGCAGTCCTACTCAAATAGTGGGGGTGCAGTGCGGTGCCTGGGGGGGCGCATAACAAGAAATCACAGAGCAAGTGATATTAAGTGTACTGAACAAACCCTCAAGAGACAACATGGAAAAATATTTAACAGGGATGGCGGAGAGAAAGGCGGAGACACATGAAGGCGTCACATAAAGACATTACACGAAAACGTGACGAGTACAGCCAGCAATGCAGTCCTGATTTAATCATTTATAGATGAATATTTCTTTAATTCCTTAGTGTGTTTGGATCTGGGCGGCACGGTGGCTTAGTGGTTAGCATGTTCTCCTCTCAGTGCTAGGGATTCCCAGTTCGATTCCAATCTGGGTGGAGTTTCCATGTTCTCCCTGTGTCTGTGTGGGTTTCCTCCGGGTTCTCCGGTTTCCTCCCACAGCTCCAAAAACATGGATCAAGGTCAATTGTATTCTCCAAATTGCCCCATATAGAGTGTGTGTGTGTGAGTGAGTGTGTGCCCAGTGATAGATTGGCGCCCTGTCCTGGGTGTATCGGCCCAGCGCATGAGACATTCTCCCCTGGATGGGCATGGGGAACCCTCCCCCCGCAACCCTAATATAGAATAAAGCGGAAGATAATGGATGGATGTTTGGATCTGACCCCACATTAATACATCAGTGGAATTTAGCGGTGACTGCTCTGTACAGGTTTAGATTTTTCATCCTCCTCCTGGTTCTTCATGATTCCTGACTTCTTCAGATGTTTATCTTTACGAATGATGGCACAATCCTGTGGCCATACTTTTCCTTCCCTTCATGATTTTACACTGAACATTTGTATTTATTATTTTATATAAACGTTTGTCCTAAATTAACTCTGTAGATGGAGCATTGTTACACCTTTGCAGTGATAGTTGTGACATTCTGGGTGAGTCAGGCATCATATTTAAATAGATTTACTTACCGTCTAAGAATTTGCGCTGCTGTTGAATTAAGGCGTCGAACTGTCGAACAAAGACATGCTCTGTTTTCCATTGCAAAGAAGTGACACCAAACACCAGAATTCCTTGAGACACAGACTCCACTAAACACCTGAACGTGAGCCTTGGTATCTGTCACCAAGAGGTCAGCAGCAGATACATTTACATTACATTTAGTCATTTAACAGACGCTTTCATTCCAAAGCGACTTACAAATGAGAACAGCACAAGTCAGTAGTTATGAGGAAAACCAGCTACACTGTAGAATTATCAAACCTGATCATTATCTGATCCTGCAACCCCTCCCCCACCTTTTTTTATTTTTTTTTACAACAGGTATTTGTTAAAAATGATTCGTCTTTAGCAGTTTCTTAAAAATGCCGACTGACTCTGCCTTACGGACAGAGTTGGGAAGATTGTTCCACCATGTTGCAGTGGTGAACGCCACGGAGTGAGAATGAGCTCCTCGGTGAGGTGGAACCACCAGGCACCAGACAATCATCACTGGAGAGAAGTGAACGAGCCGGAGTGTATTTTGAAAAGATAAAGTTAAGGTAATAGGGGAAAGATCCAGAAATGGTTCTGTAGGCCAGATTCAGTAACTTTTACTGAATGCGAGCAGCTACGGAGAGCCAATGGAGGGAGGTGAGTAGTATAGCAGATCCTTTAGGTTGGTAAGGTGTACACTTTATGTATCAGACTTGTTTGTCCAGCACATTCTACGGATGCTGAATTAAATTGAGATCTGAAAGATTTGTCAACACTGGTGGTCCTTCTCCTCAAATCATCCTCAAACGTCGTTGCTTTGTGTCAGTAGCATTATCCTGCAAAGAGGCCAAGCCTATACAATAAGATACTGTTTCTATAACAGGGGTGAACATGGTCTGTAACGATGCTTAGGAAGGTAGAGCTGTCACAGTAAAATTCACATGGATGCAGGACTCAACAGAATGCTATCCAAAGCATCATACTCTCATGTTTCCATAGCACATTCTGGTACCATGTGATCCCCAGGTTAGCGACACACACACACACCTAAATCACCTCGGCTACACAATGATGTTGATACACAGTGATGCTCTGCTGATGATTTCACTGATAAATAAATATTTCTCATCTTTACTTCACATTTTATATAAAACATTAAGTCATTATATGAACCCCACCCGGGACTCTATCACACCCCTACAGGTCAGGGTGGAGCATGATGGGTCAGATGGGTCAGGTGTTTTGCTTAGTTTTAGGTTTCTTGTCTCTATTTAAATAGATTTACCTGCCAACCAAAAGTGTAGCACTTGTGTTGGAGTAAGGTGTCAAACTTCTGGTACACGACGAGTTTAACGAGTTTAACGAGTTTAAAAGAGCTTTACAGATGTAAAAATATAGCATTAGGTCTCATAAAGCATCTCGTCATTCAGAGCATTCATCGATATTCATTTATTCATTCATTATCTTCCACTCAATCCTCTACTAGGGTCACATGCGGGGGGGTAGTTTCGCAATGCCCATCCAGGGGTGAACGTCCTGGGCACTGGGAAGATGCACCCAAAACACCAATCTATACACTCACTCACAAAACACACACTATACAAGGTAATTTAGAGCATTTAATTTACCTTGAATCCATGTTCTTTGGACTGTAGGAGGAAACCGGAGAACCCAGTGGGAACCCACATGGACAAGGGGAGAACATGGAAACTCCTGGATCCCCAGTGCTGAGAAGAGGACATGCTAATCATTACACCACCGTGCCACCCTCATTGATATTTATATTATTTTTATTCATTACAGAACCTGATGGAGCTTATTTTTAATAGATGCATTATATTTTAGATTTGAACATCAGGTTTAAACCCAAATATGGACATAAACATGGAGTACTATTAGTAATAAAAGGAATAAAATTATTAATCCATTTTATTATGTAAAAATTAATTATTCCCATAAAAATTATGAACCTTAAAATTCTTGATTCATGTCCACAGGTATAAATTTGAATTCCTTCAGCTGCACAGTAAACTTTACCCAGGGTGCCAACACCATCTGCTTTCCATAAAACCTCAGGTTTATGAAAAGATTATGAGGAAGTGAGGTCTCGTTCAGGAACCTTACAGAGTCTGGCAGTGAAGATCTGGAACAGCTGAGTGTCTGGAGCTGCAGGTACACGATGCTGCATACATTTCATTGGTTTATCATACATTAAATATTCATCTATATTACTCTTTAAACTTTTTTAAGATGATCTGTCAGATAAATAAAAGAGATTAACAGTACCTGTTGTTGTAAATGCTGACACACACACACACACACACACACACGGTCCTTTACAGGGAGACGTGTACTGAGGTGAATTAAGGGACAAAAATCTAAAAACAAAAACAAATGAGGCATTGTTCAAATAATGAATTATTTTTAAAAAGTTTTTTTCCTGATTATGTTCTATTATAAAATAAACTGTGTTTTTTTAGAAGTTTTAATTTATTATTCTATAAATTATTTTTTTACAGACACTTTACATCATGAAGGAAATTCTGTTTCTTCTGTCTCTGATCCTATGTCTCAGTGGTGAGTGAACATTTATATTATAATTGTACATTAATTCATTAATTTTAATGTGAATATACATTAATATTTGCACGCTGATGGAGTGTTGACATGTCCTGGGTGTTTCTACACTGACATCGTCTTCAGCACCACAGCAACCCTAAAAAGAAAAAAAGAAAGGAAAAAATAAATAAATAAATAAAATAAAAAATAAAATTAATTAATTAAATAAATTAAAAAATATATAATATATATATATATATATATATATATATATATATATATATATATATATATATATATATATATATATACAGAAAGAGAGAGGGAGAGATTATCTGCTCTTTGTTATAATTTAATGTTATCACACATGACGTCATAATGTAATGTCAACGAGCAGTTTTAGAATAAACCTTGAATTAATCGATTCTTTACCAAAGTGAATCAGATCAAACTCGAGTCAACTCGAGTAAATCCCCTCAAAAATGACACCTGTTACCCGTATTTTATTCGCAATAATACACAATGTCGGTTGCCTTAATGCGTTTATAAAATGGTTATAAAAACCTTTAGTAAAAAACAAGATTTAATCCATTAATCTGTTAATTTAAAACTAAATTATGAATTATAAACTAGCGTCTTCCGCGAGGTGAACTAGTCCGGTTTTAAAGTGAAGAATGGTCGCTGAGTAGCCATCAGTTCACTGTTTATATGAATCTGAATTTAAATTGATGGTACCTGATTTAAAATAATATGTTGTATATAACTTACATTTATCAGTGTGAAGCGGTCAACTATATACTTGTCACGGCGGGACAAACGTCTCAGCCAATCAGATTAAAGGATCGGAACTACCTGTTTTATAAAACGTCAGTAACCGTTACTTAAAAGTCGTGCCGCTGTTCGCTGAAAATACAAATAAAGTTTATTTTTTCACTTAATGTTTCAAAAGTAACAGAGCAAATCTCCAAGATCGACGTACATCCCACTTTCATTCCGGTTCTTTAGATTTAACCACAAGCTTGTTTCTTTCAAACAGTAATATAAATGTATTATACATTTAAATAAATCAACATTAATAACTTAAACTGTGACTGTATAAAAATATTTAACAAAACTCTTCTATCAACTCCAGAGAGGACATGTTTTCTCGTTATCACGAGAAAACAAAACTTATTTGTAGACGACCGGAGACGTTTCAAGGCGGTTCTGATATATAGAGGTCGGTTTTATGACATTTGGGGTTAAATTTCCTTTAACAATTACATGAAAAATTCCTAAAGCGGGTAACAGGGTGTTTTGAGGAGCTGCAGGTTCTCAACAGATCAGAGCAGGTTTGGTATCTGCTAAAGAGATGACGTATCTGCTGATCTGCGGATCTTGCTGATGCTGTTCAACTTCATAACTTCCTCCCAAAAAAGCTTTTTTTTATTAATTACTATAAATACATATAAAATGTCTCCAATGAGCCTGTAAATGACACGCTGTAAAACACGAATCAATCCTTTTTCCTTTGAAATTCAAGGTCAAGAAAATTTATTTATATAGTGCTTTTTACAACAGTGCATTGTCACAACATTATAATTTAATGTGTATTCAAATATTCACGCACATGAAATTATGGTTTATGATTATTTTCGATTTATTTATTACGGTTCTGAATCATTTTACATTTAGAAGAAAGGGCAATTTTGTAATAAATGTTTTTATGGCGGCGGCACGGTGGCTTAGTGGTTAGCACGTTCGCCTCTCAGCACTAAGGATTCCCGGTTCGAATCCCCATCTGGGTGGAGTTTCCATGTTCTCCCCGTGTCAGCGTGGGTTTCCTCCCCACGCACTCCTGCGTGCACTCCGGTTTCCTCCCACAGTCCAAAAACATGGAACAAGTCAACTGAGTACTCCAAATTGCCCCATATAGAGTGTGTGTCTGTGTGAGTGAGTGTGTGCCCAGTGATAGATTGGCGTCCTGTCCTGGGTGTATCTGCCCAGCGCCCGAAACGTTCTCCACTGGATGGGCATGGGGAAACCCCCCCCCCCCCCCCCCCCCCCCCCCCCCCCCCCGCGACCCTAATATAGGATAAAGCGGAAGATAATGAATGAATGAATGAATGTTTTTATTCTGCGTCAGGTATTCTCACAGAACCGCCCTGACACTTCTCCAGTTAAAAATAACAAGATAAAAATAAATAACACATTTCGTAATAAACAGATCGCATTATTTTACTCATCTGCGATTCCCCACTGCAACGCCATTCTGCGCCACTAGGCGGAGCGTTTCAGTTTGTAAACCTCGGTCTGAAATGAAAAGCATCCTAATAATTGAAGATCCTATTTCTAATGAGTGACGCTCTGTAATCTCAATCTCTTTCAAGTTAAACGTATTATTTAAATTGTGTGTGGATTCTGTTCTCACTCAGAAACAAATCTAAAATAAGGAAACACTGATGTCAGAATATTTATATACAGTACACTGTGTTAATGTCTTAGTCATTGTGTTCAGTCATTACAAATTTTCATGTCATAACTTAATACCTGAGTATAAAACACAAGGGTTTAGGTGAAAAGAATGTATTTAAATTAAGCAATGCATATTTTAAAGCAGGTCGGTGTCTGTATGCTACAACCCCAAACTGAGAGTCAGTTTATTTCTGACTCAGCATTTTGTTTCTAGTTGCAGTGGCACCTTCTTCATACAGACTCCAAACTGTCCCTCACAAATACTATCTGATCAACACGGCGGTGACGTGGAACGTCGCACAGAACCACTGCAGGGTGATGTATACGGACTTGGCAACAGTGGAGAGTGTGGATGACTGGGTCAAACTAAAGGCATTGGTGAAGAGCAGTGCTTCGGTGACTTTTGCCTGGACTGGACTCTACAATGACTTTGACAGTTGGCGCTGGACCTTCAATGACCTTCCACTAAAGAACACAACCTTTACAAATTGGTATCCTGGCTTCCCCAGTAACACTGGTGGGATGGCATGGTGTGTTAGAATGGTACTTGGAGGTTTCTGGATGGATATTCCCTGCTCTGGAGTGAGACCCTTTATGTGCTACAATGGTGAGTCGCTCAGTTTTGATTCACTATGATTCTGTTCTTTGTTTTGCCAGAGCCTCTTTTAGTTGCTGTTTTGGTGTTTTTTTTGTTTTTTTTTTGCTTCAGACTGACATGCTAAAGTTCGGTGATTTACATGTTCAGCGTTTAAAGTCCACAACGAGCATATAAGTTGTCAGTGTGGGCCCTTGAGCAAGGCTCTCATTGCTCCATGGGGTTCTGTCAAGGTTCACCATGTGCTTTTGAGTAACTTTGGTAAAAGCTCCTGCAGTATGACCCTTCATAGTATGAATATTACTTTTGTCCGTTCAGGGGATGTTGCTGCTGCAACTCTTATCATTACCATGTGTGACGCTGTGCTTTAATGGTAGAGGTTCGGGTCCATTGATCAGAAGTTTGTTTGATTTCAGTATTTCACAGATAAACCTAAAAAAAAGGTCCTAACAAAAAGGTCCTAATAAAAAAGGTCCTAACTCCTATATTATGTAATGATAGATGATATTAGTACCTCTGGAGGATCACATCTGCATATTCACTAAACTGTTTAATTCACAGGGAGTGCCACTGGTCAAAGCCGATTCGTTGGTGTCAAAACTCCCTTAATGGACTGGAACAGTGCTCGAACCTACTGCCTAACAAATTACACTGATCTGGCTTTAGCAATCAACTTAACCGATAATGAGATGATGCTGAACGTGGTGCGCGTTCTGGGAGAGTCGTGGATTGGTCTGTACAGAGACACATGGAAGTGGTCGGATAAAACCAATGTCACAAGCCTGCAGTGGTTTTCTGGTATGCCGGATAATAACTTGGGTTCAGAGAACTGTGGCAGATATTATTATGGATTTCTGGATGATGACCTATGCACAAAACAATACCCCTACATCTGTCACACCAGTAAGTCCAGGATAATTTAATATATATTTTGATTTACTCAAAATATTTAATTAAATGCATTAATAACATTCAGCTCCATTTTGTTAACTCTGATAGAAAGAGCAGATTTCTTTGTGTACAGTTTCATTATTATTGTGCTCATCATTAAGAACCTACGGTGTAGCTCACTGATGTCTATTAAGTGGTGTAATGCTGGTCCATCTCACAGTGTCAATTATTTTCTGAAAACGTTTGTGCTTGTGTGTCTCCAGTTCCTCCCATAAGTGAGAAGCAGATACTGAAACTGCAGATTAAAGGTGATGAGACTCTGCTTGATCCCATGATGCAGCAGCAACTCTTAGAGCAGGTAACCAACATGACGTCTGTCTTGCACCAACATTCACACCACAGTTCAAATCCATGTGGATGTTTCCACATCTCTTTCTCATTCTGGTTTAGTTGATGTAATCAGCACACACTGACTGAAGCTATACGATGACATGCATTCACTGCCCTGCTGCCACATAACCAGCTGATCCGTTAATGGCTTGATTGAGTCATTATGCAGATTTACGACTCAAGACGGCTTCATTTAATCGGAGTATGTGAGCAGTCACTACACTCCTAATTAGATCAACCTCGCTGTTAATCACCTGACCGCCTATTGGATCAGTTCCACATCACTGATGATCAGGATGTAACAGAACAGTTATTCTTTGGATGGTGGATGATTCTGTGGGGATCCTGATTATTAGAGGAGTAACAGAGTATGTAGAAAAACAGATGGACTAATGTTAAATATGTTTTATGATTGAGGCTGATTTCATTCATTCATTCATTATCTTCCACTTCATCCTCTAGTAGGGTCACGGGGGGGGGGGGGTTCCCCATGCCCATCCAAGGGAGAACGTTTCGGGCGCTGGGCAAATACACCCAGGACAGGGCGCCAATCTATCACTGGACACACACTCACTCACTCAAACAGACACACTCTATATGGGGCAATTTGGAGAACTCAATTGACTTGATCCATGTTTTTGGACTGTGGGAGGACACCGGAGAACCCGGCGGAAACCCACACGGACAAGGGGGGAACATGGAAACCCCACCCAGATGGGGATTCGAACCGGGAATCCCTAGTGCTGAGAGCAGAACGTGCTAAACCACTAAGCCACCGTGACTGATTTCAACTTTTTTAAAATAAATATTTAAAAAATATGAAATATTAAAGTGAAAATCTTGGTTTGTTCTTCAGATCAAGCTTAAACTTAAAGAATATGGCATGATGGGAAACACCACGGTGTCCTGGAGGATGTCTATAAACGGAACTGTCTTTGTGAAGAAGGAGAAGGAACGTCCGAAGAATGAGTCTATGGTTTCGTCAGATAACTGTACATATGTATAATGTCCAGTTGGGTAGATCATTTGTGGATCACATGATGCTGATGGCTGAACAGATTTGGTGTGTAGATGACTCTCAGGGCAGTAGCACTGCAGTGTCTGATCCACTTGTACTAGCACAACACACACTAACACACCACCACCATGTCAGTCACAGCACCCAAGATCCTGCACTAAAATGTAGGCTCTAGGTGTGCTCTAGTAGGTACCGTATAACTGGTTCTCCTGTATAACCAGATCTCCTATATAACCTGTTCTCCTCTATAATCTGTTCTCATGTATAACCCATTTCCTAGTATAATCTATTCCCCTTTAAAACTCATTCTCCTCTATAACCTGTTCTCCTCTATAACCTGTTCTCACTCTGTTCTGCTTTAATGACTCCACATGTTCTATTAAGTTTTGTTTTGTTTTTCAGGGTCACTTTTGTCTCTTAATGTCTGAATGTTATAATTCTCCATATCTTCATATTTATTAGTATAAATTTATTACTATTAATATTATTTAACAATGTGTGTAAAATATAAAAAATAAAATAGATTATGATGTCATATTTTTCAGTGTCTTGCTCTCCACCTCTTCAAATCATCACTATAATGTGGAACGTTGCACTATAACTATTTTAAATCAGTTCTAATAATCAATAGTTAGTTACTGACCTGAACTGAAGCTCCTCCCAGATGTCTGCTTTGTTTCTTCTGCTGCAGATTCAGATGAAGCTCTTCTCTTTAACAGCTGTGCACGTGGACATTTACTCAATGTGGGTGTCTACAACACACAGAATAAAATCTGACATTATCGATCAATAAACAGCGATCGATTGTGCATCATTCTCCTGACAAACCAGCTACATATCAAAGCTGATTGATCCATGATCAGTTCACACCATCACACATCACCCTGAACCCTGCAGGAGAATCAGGACTGAGGCCCCAACCTGACTGAAAGCGAACGTCTGAGCTGAGTAATTACAGGATCTGACCACCAGATGGAGACATGTACAATTCTTTAATTCTTACCGAGACATTATAAAAGTAACTTGTTCCTGGACTCGTTTATTATTTTAAAGCCTAAAACTTATAATTTCAGTTAACTTATAATAATTATACATGTTTTTAATCTTACAGCGTTAAATTTTGCAGGGATAGTTGTGACATTCTGGGTGAGTCAGGCGTCATATTTAAACAGATTTACTTACCGACTAAGAAGTCGCTCTGCTGTTGAATTAAGGCGTCGAACTGTGGAACAAAGACATGCTCTGTTTTCCATTGCAAAGAAGTGACACCAACACCAGAATCAGACATCAGAGGCATGCTGACTGACTCCTTGAGACAGACACCACTAAACATCCGAAGGTGAGCCTTGGTATCTGTCACCAAGAGGTCAGCAGCAGATCCTTTACCTTCCGTAGGTTGGTAAGGTGTACACTTTATGTATCTTGTTTGTCCAGCACATTCTACGGATGCTGAATTAAATTCAGATCTGAAAGATTTGTAGGCGGAGTCAACACTGGTGGTCCTTCTCCTCAACTCATCCTCAAACGTTGTTGCTTTGTGTCAGTAGCATTATCCTGCTAAAAGGTAATAAGATACTGATCTACTGATTTAACAGCGGTGAACATGGTCTGTAACGATGCTTAGAAAGGTCATCATCCACATGGATGCATGACCCAACAGAATGTTATCCAAAGCATCACACTCTCATGTTTCCATATCTTGGTACCGTGTGATCCCCAGGTAAGCCACACACACACACACACACACACACACACACACACACACACACACACACACACACAAACACACAGGTGAAAGGAACACTTAAACCACATTGGCTACATATTGATGTTGATACACAATAATGCTCTCACTGATTTCACTGATAAATAAATATGAACCCCACCCGTAACTCTATCATAGGTCAGGATGGAGCATGATGGGTCAGGTGTTTTGCTTAGTTTTAGGTTTCTTGTCTCTATTTAAATAGATTTACCTGCCAACCAAAAATGTAGCACTTGTGTTGCATTAAGGTGTCAAACTTCTGGTACACGACGAGTTTAACTCTAGTTTGAATTGCAAACAGGAGCAGGGGTCAACGTTAGTGTTGAGAGTGACATTACGTACAGAGTTTCAAAGTTGGAACCTCAGTCTATAGGGTTTCAAATACTAATGTGAATCTGTTCATCGGATTCACATTAGCCGTAAACTATTCAACGAGCTTTACAGACGTAAAAATATAGCACTAGGTCTCATAAAGCATCTCGTCATTCAGAGCATTCATCGATATTCATTAATTCATTCATTATCTGGCATACAGAACCATTTCTGGATCTTCCCCCTCTTACCTTCACTCTATCTTTTCAAAATACACTCCGACTCGTACACTTCGCTCCAGTGAGGATTGTCGCCTGGCGATTCCACCTCACCGAGGAGCTAATTCTCATTCTGTGGCGTTCACCACTGCAAAATGGTGGAACGATCTTCCCAACTCTGTCCGTAAGGCAGAATCTCTAAACAGTTTTAAGAAACTACTTAAGACGCATCTATTTAACAAATACCTGTTATAAAATAAAAAAATAAAAAAATAAATAAAAAAGGGGGGGGGGGGGCGCAGCTTCGAATAACAATCAGGTTGATGAACTTACAGTATAGTTGGTTTTCTCCATGGCTTCTGACTTGTGGTGTTCTCATTTGTAAGTCGCTTTGGATAAAAGCGTCTGCTAAATGACTAAATGTAATGTAAATGTAATTATCTTCCGCTCAATCCTCTACTAGGGTTGTCGTTTCCCAATGCCCATCCAGGGGTGAACGTCCTGGGCACTGGACAGATGCACCCAGAACAAAACACAAATCTATCGCAGGGTACACTCACTCACACAACACACACACAAACACACACTATTCATTCATTCATTCATTCTCTCCCGCTTTAACCTCTATTAGGGTCGCGGTGGGGTTCCCCATGTCCATCCAGGGGAGAGCGTTTTCGGGCCCTGGGCAGGGCGCCAATCCAACACACAATATATGGGGTAATTTAAAGCATTTAATTTACCTTGAATCCATGTTCTTTAAACTGCAGGAGGAAACCGGAGGAACCAGAAGGAACCCACATTGACGACATGGAAACTCCACCCAGATCGGAATTTGAACCTGGATCGCCAGTGCTGAGAAGAGAACATGCTAATCATTACACCACCATGCCACCCTCATTGATATTTATGTTATATTTATTCATTACAGAACCTGATGGAGCTTGTTTTTAATAGATTCATTATTTTTTAGATTTGAACATCAGGTTTAAACCCCAAATTGGACAAAAACATGGATTACTATTAGTAATAACAGGAATAAAATTATTAATCCATTTTATTATGTAAAAGTAAATTATTCCCATAAAATAATCAACCTTAAAATTCTTGATTCATGTCCACAGGTATAAATTTGAATTCCTTCAGCTGCACAGTAAACTTTACCCAGGTTGCCAACCCCATCTGATTTTCATAAAACCTCAGGTTTATGAAAAGATTATGAGGAAGTGAGGTCTCGTTCAGGAACCTTACAGAGTCTGGCAGTGAAGATATGGAACAGCTGAGTGTCTGGAGCTGCAGGTACACGATGCTGCATACATTTCATTGGTTTATCATACGTTAAATATTCATCTATATTACTCTTTAAACTTTTTTAAAGATGATCTGTCTGATAAATAAAAGAGATTAACAGTACCTGTTGTTGTAAATGCTAAATGCAAATGTTCTATTATAAAATAAACAATGTATTTAAAAAAATGTGTTTTTTTAGCAGTTTTAATTTATTATTCTATAAATTATTTTTTACAGATACTTTACATCATGAAGGAAATTCTGTTTCTTCTGTCTCTGATCATGTGTCTCAGTGGTGAGTGAACATTTATAGTATAATTCTACATTAATTCATTCATTTTACATTAATATTTGCACTCTGATGGAGTGTTGACATGTCCTGGGTGTTTCTACATTGACACCGTCTTCAGCACCACAGCAACCGTAAATAGAAAAATAAATATATATATATATATATATATATATATATATATATATATATATATATATATATATATATATATATATATATATATAGAAAGAGAGAGAAAGAAAGAGAGAGAGAGAGCTGCTTTGTGACAATGTACAGTTGTAAAAAGCGCTATATAAATAAATTACTTGAACTTGAACTTAGAGGCATCATCTAACCTTTGTTATAATTTAATGTAATCACACATGACGTCATAATGTAATTTCAACGGGCAGTTTTAGAATAAACCTTGAATTAATCGATTCTTTACCAAAGTGAATCAGATCAAACTCGTCATCTGTAAATCCCCCCAAAAATGACACCTGTTACCCGTATTTTATTCACAATAATACACAGATAACGTATCTGTGTGTTTGCTGATGCTGTTACTGATTTCAACTTCATAACTTCCTCCCAAAAAACTTTTTTTATGAATTAATATAAATACATATGAAATGTCTCCAATGAGCCTGTAAACGACACGCTGTAAAACACGAATCAATCCTTTTTCCTTTGAAATTCAAGGTCAAGTAATTTTTTTATATAGCGCTTTTTACAACAGTGCATTGTCACAACATTATAATTTAATGTGTATTAAAATATTCACGCACATGATATTCATTCATTATCTTCCGCTTTATCCTCTATTAGGGTCGCGGTGGGGTTCCCCATGCCCATCCAGGGGAGAACGTCTCAGGCGCTGGGCAGATACACCCAGGACAGGGAGGCAATCTATCACTGGGCACACACTCACTCACACAGACACACACGCATACACACTCTA
Source organism: Corydoras sp. C115 (assembly GCA_019802505.1). NCBI lineage: Eukaryota > Metazoa > Chordata > Actinopteri > Siluriformes > Callichthyidae > Corydoras > Corydoras sp. C115. The sequence continues at coordinate 562,959 of JAFMOC010000347.1, read as the reverse complement.
TATGGGGCAATATGGAGAACTCAATTGACTTGATCCATATTTTTGGACTGTGGGAGGAAACTGGAGAACCCGGAGGAAACCCACGCAGACACGGGGAGAACATGGAAACTCCACCCAGATGGGGATTCGAACCGGGAATCCCTAGTGCTGAGAGGCGAACGTGCTAACCACTAAGCCACTGTGCTGCCGCTCATGATATTATGGTTTATTATAATTTTCGATTTATTTATTACGGTTCTGAATCATTTTACATTTAGAAGAAAGGGCAATTTTGTAATAAATGTTTTTATGGCTTACGGTTATTTAATTTTCATTAATAAAAGCATATCTGCCATTTAAAAAAACAGTCCCTGTGCGTCAGGTATTCTCACAGAACCGCCCTGACACTTCTCCAGTTAAAAATAACAAGATAAAAATGAATAACACATTTCGTAATAAACAGATCGCATTATTTTACTCATCTGCGATTCCCCACTGCAACGCCATTCTGCGCCGCTAGGCGGAGCGTTTCAGTTTGTAAACCTCAGTCTGAAATGAAAAGCATCCTAATAATTGAAGATCTTATTTCTAATGAGTGACGCTCTGTAATCTCAATCTCTTTCAAGTTAAACGTATTATTTAAATTGTGTGTGGATTCTGTTCTCACTCAGAAACAAATCTAAAATAAGGGAACACTGATGACAGAATATTTATATACAGTACACTGTGTTAATGTCTTAGTCATTGTGTTCAGTCATTACAAATTTTCATGTCATAACTTAATACCTGAGTATTAAACGCAAGGGTTTAGGTGAAAAGAATGTATTTAAATTAAGCAATGCATATTTTATATAAGGCGGCACGGTGGCTTAGTGGTTCGCACGTTCGCCTCCCGGTTCGAATCCCCATCTGGGTGGAGTTTCCATGTTCTCCCCGTGTCTGCGTGGGTTTCCTCCGGTTTCCTCCCACAGTCCAAAAACATGGATCAAGTCAACTGAATTCCCCAAATTGCCCCATATAGAGTGTGTCTGTGTGAGTGAGTGTGTGCCCAGCGATGGATTGGCGCCCTGTCCTGGGTCTATCTGCCCAGTGCCCGAGCCTTTCTCCCCTGGATGGGCATGGGGAACCCCACCGCGACCCTAATAGAGAAAAAAGCGGAAGATAATGAATGAATGAATATTTTATATAAAAGTTTCTAAAGCAGGTCGGTGTCTGTATGCTACAACCCCAAACTGAGAACTAAGTCAGTTTATTTCTGACTCAGCATTTTGTTTGTAGTTGCAGTGGCACCTTCTTCATACAGACTCCAAACTGTCCCTCACAACTACTATCTGATCAACACGGCGGTGACGTGGAACATCGCACAGAACCACTGCAGGGTGATGTATACGGACTTGGCAACAGTGGAGAGTGTTTACCAATTTACAAATTGGTATCCTGGATTCCCCAGTAACACTGGTGGGATGGCATGGTGTGTTAGAATGGTACTTGGAGGTTACTGGATGGATATTCCCTGCTCTGGAGTGAGACCCTTTATGTGCTACAATGGTGAGTCCCTCAGTTTTGATTCACTATGATTCTGTTCTTTGTTCTGCCAGAGCCTCTTTTAATTGCTGTTATTTTTGTTGTTTTTTTTGTTGTTTTTTTTTGCTTCAGACTGACATGCTGCTTAACTAAGTTGAAGTTCGGTGATTTACATGTTCAGCGTTTAAAGTCCACAACAAGCATATAAGTTGTCAGTGTGGGCCCTTGAGCAAGGCTCTCATTGCTCCATGTGGTTGTGTCAAGGTTCACCGTGTGCTTTTGAGTAACTTTGGTAAAAGCTCCTGCAGTATGACCCTTCATAGTATGAATATTACTTTTGTCCGTTCAGGGGATGTTGCTGCTGCAACTATTATCATTACCACGTGTGACGCTGTGCTTTAATGGTAGAGGTTCAGAAGTTGATCAGAAGTTTGTTTGATTTCAGTATTCCAGTACATCTGCATAATTCACTAAACTGTTTAATTCACAGGGAGTGCCACTGGTCAAAGCCGGTTCGTTGGTGTCAACACTCCCTTAATGGACTGGAACAGTGCTCGAACCTACTGCCTAACGTATTACACTGATCTGGCTTTAGCAATCAACTCAACTGATAATGAGATGATGCTGAACATGGTGCGCGTTCTGGGAGAGTCGTGGATTGGTCTGTACAGAGACACATGGAAGTGGTCAGATAGAACTAATATCAAAAGCCTGCAGTGGATTTCTGGTGGGCCGAACAATTACTTGGGTTCAGAGAACTGTGGCAGATATTATTATGGATTTCTGGATGATGACCTATGCAGAACCCAATACCCCTACATCTGTCACACCAGTAAGTTCAGGATAATTATAATATATCTATCGACCTATATATATATATATATATATTTTTTTTTTTTTTTTTTTTTTTTTTTTCATATATGTTTAGTGTTAATACTACAACAATACTACAACAGAAAGTAACTTTGGTAACTACTTCAGTGTAGTTATCACATGGCTTTTGATTTATTCAGAGTATTTAATTACTTTCAGATTACAGATTCAGATCCTGGCCCATCTCACAGAGTCAATTATTTTCTGAAAACATTTGTGCTTGTGTGTCTCCAGTTCTTCCCATAAGTGAGAAGCAGATACTAAAACTGCAGATTAAAGGTGATGAGACTCTGCTTGATCCCATGATGCAGCAGCAACTTCTAGAGCAGGTAACCAACATGACGTCTGTCTTGCACCAACATTCACACCACAGTTCAAATCCATGTGGATGTTTCCACATCTCTTTCCCATTCTGGTTTAGTTGATGTAATCAGCACACACTGACTGAAGCTATATGATGACATGCATTCACTGCCCTGCTGCCACATAACCAGCTGATCCGTTAATGGCTTGATTGAGTCATTATACAGATTTACGACTCAAGGCGGCTTCATTTGATTGGAGTATGTGAGCAGTCACTACACTCCTAATTAGATCAACCTCGCTGTTAATCACCTGACCGTCTATTGGATCAGTTCCACATCTCTGATGATCAGGATATAACAGAACAGTTATTCTTTGGGTGGTGGATGATTCTGTGGGGATCCTGATTATTAGAAAGTCCATCTGTATAATCAGTGGAGCTGAGAGTGATTGTACCTAATAAATTGGCTGGTAATTGAATGTTAAATATGTTTTATAATTGAGGCTGATTTCAACTTTTTGAACATATATATTTAAAAAAATTAAAATTTAAATATATATATATATATATATATATATATATAATACTGTATATATTAATATTGTTCTTCAGATCAAGCTTAAACTTAAAGAATATGGCATGATGGGAAACACCACGGTGTCCTGGAGGACGTCTGTAAACGGAAAAGTCTTTGTGAAGAAAGAGAAGGAACGTCAGAGGAATGCGTCTATGGTTTCGTCAGATATCTGTACATATGTATATTTTCCAGTTGGGTAGATCATTTGTGGATCACATGATGCTAAAGTCTGAACACGTTCCTGTACAACCAGATCTCCTATATGACCTGTTCTTCTGTATAACCAGATCTCCTATATGACCTGTTCTTCTGTATAACCAGATCTCCTATAAGACATGTTCTTCTGTATAACCCATTCCCTTGTATCTGTTCCCCTGTAAAACTATTTCTCCGGTATAATCCTTTCTTCCCTATAACCAGTTCTTCCATGGAACCCATTCTCCCTTATAACCCTTTCTCCTGTGTAACCTGTTCTCCTCTATAACCTGTTCTCAGTCTGTTCTGCTTTAATGACTCCACATGTTCTATTAAGTTTTTTTTTTTCAGGGTCACTTTTGTCTCTTAATGTCTGAAGGTTATAATTCTCCATATCTTCATATTTATGAGTATACATTTATTACTATTAATATTATTTAACAATGTGTGCAAAATATCAAAAATAAAATAGATTATGACATCATATTGTTCAGTGTCATGCTCTCCACCTCTTCAAATCATCACTATAATGTGGAACGTTGCACTATAACTATTTTAAATCAGTTCTAATAATCAATAGTTAGGTACTGACCTGAACTGAAGCTCCTCCCAGACATTTACTCAATGTGGGTGTCTACAACACACGGAATAAAATCTGACATTATCAATCAGCAAAACATTATCAATAAACAGCGAGCATTTATGCATCATCCTACAGATAAACTAGCTACATATATCAAAGCTAATATTGCCCCATATAGAGTGTGTCTGTGTGAGTGAGTGTGTGCCCAGCGATTGATTGGTGCCCTGTCCTGGGTGTATCTGCCCAGCGCCCGAATTGTTCTCCCCTGGATAGACATGGGGAACCCCCCTCCTCGCCCGAGACCCTAATAGAGGATAAAGCGGAAGATAGTGGATGGATGGATGGATGTTCTGTTTGAGGAAATGCAGGTTACAGTGATTGTTGTACATTTGTTTGTATACTGTGTGTTTGGTGTGTTTGGGTGAAACTAAAGTCAGGTTTTCTCCGTGCTATTTGCTGGAATGTGTTTAATAAGGGAGCAATTCTAACAGATTCGACAATACTAACATTCATTTATCTCCCACTTTATACTCTACTAGGGTCGCGGTGGAGTTCCTCATGTCCATCCAGGGGAGAACGTCTCGGGCGCTGGGCAGATAGACCCAGGACAGGGCGCCAATCCATCGCTGGGCACACACTCACTCACACAGACACACTGTATATGGGGCAATTTTGAGAATTCAATTGACTTCGTCCATGTTTTTGGACTGTGGGAGGAAACCGGAGAACCCGGAGGAAACCCACACAGACACGGGGAGAACATGGAAACTCCACCCAGATGGGGATTCGAACCGGGAATCCCTAGCGCTGAGAGGCGAACGTGCTAACCACTAAGCCACCGTGCCGCCACAATACTAACATGATGTGTGTAAACAGGTTTCAATATAAAAGCCTTTAATACAAGTCTTTAATTCTTACCGAGATTTTTTTTTTTTTTTTTTTTGTACTTTATAAATGTAAATTATTCCTGGACTCGTTTTTTATTTTAAAGCCTAAAACTGAACTTATAATTTCAGTTAACTTATAATAAATATACATGTTTTTAATCTTGAATTTTGCAGGGATAGGTGTGACATTGTGGGTGGCTCAGGCGTCATATTTAAATAGATTTACTTACCGACTAAGAAGTCGCTCTGCTGTTGAATTAAGGCGTCGAACTGTCGAACAAAGACCTGCTCTGTTTTCCATTGCAAAGAAGTGACACCAAACACCAGAATCAGACATCAGAGGCATGATGTACAGACTAACACCACTGACTTACACAATCCCATAAACTCTGTTCACTTAAAAACCGGAATAGTTCCAGATTATTAATATTATTTGTTGTAAATAAAATCATTTATGAATTAAATGACGTCATGTGTGATTACAGAATAGTATAACATAGATACCACCATAATTCACAGAATCAAAAACATAATCTCTCTCATATATATATGGGGCGGCATATATATGTATGGTGGCTTATATTCCCGGTTCGAATCCCCATCTGGGTGGAGTTTCCATGTTCTCCCCGTGTCTGCGTGGGTTTCCTCCGGGTTCTCCGGTTTCCTCCCACAGTCCAAAAACATGGATCAAGTCAATTGAATTCTCAAAAATTGCCCCATATAGAGTGTGTGTGTGTGTGTGTGAGTGAGTGTGTGCCCAGCGATGGATTGGCGCCCTGTGCTGGGTCTATCTGCCCAGCGCCCGAGACGTTCTCCCCTGGATGGGCATGGGGAACCCCCCGCGAACCTAATAGAGGATAAAGCAGGAGATAATGAATGGATGAATGAACTACCAAACCAAAATGTAGCACTTGTGATGGATTAAGGTGTCAACTGTCCGGTGCACGAAGAGTTCAACCCTGCTTTCAATGTGATGAGAGTCACATGACGTAGAGTTTTAGAGTTAGAATCTCACTCCATAATGTTTCTAATTCTCAACATCTGAATTAACCATAACCCTTAATCTCTCTTAACTCTTAATCCCAAAGCACCTCGTTATTCAGAGGATTAAGAGTTATGATGCTAATATTGCTACAGCTAAGCTAATGCTAATGTTAATCTGTTAAGACAGGGGTGTCCACACTTTTCTGGCCCGAGATCTACTTTTCCATTGGACAGGTCATCGAGATCTACCAGGGTTAATCTTTTTTTAAGGGTTTTATATTGAAACCTGTTCACACACATCATGTTAGTTTAGTCAAATCAGCACAGAAAAGACGGCTTCAGATTGCCATTTTCACAGAAATTGCTATTTTATTAAAAACATTCCAACAAATGGGCGGCACGGTGGCTTAGTGTTTAGCATGTTCTCCTCTCAGCGCTTCAAATCCCAATCTGGCGCGGTTCAAATCCCAATCTGGGTGGACTTTGCATGTTCTCCCCGTCTCTGCGTCAGTTTCCTCCAGGTTCACCGGTTTCCCACAGTCCAAAAACATGGATCAAAGTCAATTGAATTCTCCAAATTGCCCCATATAGAGTGTGTGTGTGTTTGTGTGAGTGAGTGTGTGTCCAGTGATAGATTGGCGTCCTGTCCTGGGTGTATCTGCCCAGCGCCCGAAACTTTCTCACCTGGATGGGCATGGGGAACCCCACCGTGACCCTAATAGAGGATAAAGTGGAAGATAATGGATGGATGGACATTCCAGCAAATAGCATGAAGACTTGATTTTAGTACATCCAAATGAGCAAACACACAGTATACAGCACAAATGTAAACCAATCAGTGTAACCCGCATATCACCAAACAGAACATGAACATTAATAAGAGCAAATGCATTTTGAGTTTGATATTGTAAAAAAAAAAATATTCATCCTCTCACTCTAAATGAAAATGGTATTTTAATTATTTTGGAGCAAAATCCTTCACCTGACTTGTCAGTCAAATAAAGTGTAAAAAGACAAACAGAAACTATCTAATGTAGATGATTCACGAGGCAGTGCTTTAGGCACCAGGGGCGTGGTTTTGGGAACAGCGAGTTAGACGGGGGCGGGCAGACTGCTCGCTTGCACAGCGATAGAGATCGTTATTCAGAATGAATCACATTGTGTTAAAATGTGTGTGTGTATGTGTGTGTGTGCATGTAAGTGCTTCCGATACTGTGCTGTAATAAAAGCACTGACACATGATAAACGCTGATAAGCTCTTTTTTCAGACCTCAGACCATCGCGATCTACCTGACACCCCGATCGACCAACGTGTTGGGCACCCCTGTGTGAAGACATGCAGAGAGCTTCATCTGATTCAGGTGGCTAACTAAACTATTTTAAAAGTTGTACACACGTAACAATATAGCATTTGATCTCCTAAAGCACGTAAAATCAACGATTTTAATACATTCATGAATTCTTTTATTTAACATTTTGACCCAAAAGCTTCAATATGGACATAAACATGGACTAATATTAGTAGTAATAACAGCGTTAATTCATGTTATTATGTAAAAGTAATTAATTCTCATTAAAAGATTAACTTAATTCCATGTCCACAGGTATCAATTTGAATTCCATCACCTGCACAGTAAACTTTACCCAGGGTGCCAATCCCATCTGCTTTCCATAAAACCTCTGGTTCAATAAAAGGTTACGAGGTAGTGAAATCTCTTACAGCAACCTTACAGAGTCTGACAGTGAAGATCTCGAACATCTGAGGTTCTGGAGCTGCAGGTACACGATGCTGCATACATTTCATTCCTTTAACAATTAAATATTTATTCATATTACTTTTTTTTTAAGATGGTCCTTTACAGGGAGACATGTACTGAGATGGACTCAGCAACTCGATTAGAATCTAAAAAACAGAAAACTTTCAACAAACTAGACAATTTTCAAATTATATATACTATTAATTTATTCATCTATAAATTATTTTTTTACAGATACTTTACATCATGAAGGAAATTCTGTTTCTTCTGTCTCTGATCCTGTGTCTCAGTGGTGAGTGAATGTTTATATACACTGTAATTATTCTACATTAGTTTGTTTATTTTCATGTGATTCATATGAACTAATGGAGTGTTGACGTGTCCGGGGTGTTTACACTCTGACACCGTCTCCAGTACCACAGCAACCATTTAAAAAAATTATATATAAATGTAAGAAACACTATGATAAACCTTTAGTTTTGCAATGGCATTGAATTGCAGTTATATATATATATATATATATATATATATATATATAAAACATATATAATAAATATAGGCGGCACGGTGGCTTAGTGTTTAGCATGTTCTCCTCTCAGCACTGGGGATTCCCGGTTCAAATCCCCATCTGGGTGGAGTTTCCATGTTCTCCCCGTGTCTGCGTGGGTTTTCTCCGGGTTCTTCGGTTTCCTCCCACAGTGCAAAAACATGGATCAAGTCAAATGAGTTCTCCAAATTGCCCCATATAGAGTGTGTATGTGTGAGTGAGTGTGTGCCCAGCGATAGATTGGCACCCTGTCCTGAGTGTATCTGCCCAGCGCCCAAAACGTTCTCCCCTGGATGGGCATGGGGAACCCCACCGCGACCCTAATAGAGGATAAAGCGGAAGATAATGAATGAATGAATAATAAATATAACTGCATTTAAATGCCATTGCAAAACTAAAGGTTTATCATAGTGTTTCTTACATTTATTCTCAGATTTTTTGGAAAGCACAGCCAGTCTCCGCTGTACATCCCACATTTCATTACAATCCTTCAGAATTGTTTCTTTAAATCATTAATATGGATCAATTATATTAATGCTTTAAAATGTAAATGTAAAAATGTAAAATTAATCAACATTAAATTAACTTAAACTGCTGACATATACAAATAAAAATATTTAGAAACAGAACTTATTATTTCACATATCTGTGATTCCCCACAGCAATACCACTGTGCTCCACTAGGCGGTGCATTTCAGTTTGAATGGTTCTGCCTTAAGATGAAGGCACAGCACATTGATTCTAATTTGAATGGGTGACGCTCTCTCTCTCTCTCTCTCTTTCTCTCTCTCTCTCTCTCACTCTCTCTCTCTCTCTCTCTCTCTCTCTCATTTCAATGTTAAATTGAATGTTTTGTGTAGATTCTCTTCTCACAAGGCAACGCATACAGTGTCAGAACATTTGTATTAACTGTGTAAATGTCTTAGTCATTGTGTTCAGCCATTACAGATTTCCATGTTGTAACTTAATACTTGAGTATCAAACACAAGGGTTTAGTTAAGAAAGGTTTACATAAAATAACTATAATAAATATAAATAAAAATAACTAATATACTGTAAATAAATGGTGCCCAGCGATGGATTGGCGCTTTGTCCTGGGACTATCTGCCCAGCACCCGAGACGTTCTCCCCTGGATGGGCATGGGGAACCCCACCGCGACCCTAATAGAGGATAAAGCGGGAGGTAATGAATGAATGAATGAATGAATAATATAAATAAATGATACAGCCCCAAAACAGAACTCATTCATTCATTCATTCATTCATTATCTTCCGCTTTATCCTCTATTAGGGTCGCGGGGGGGTTCCCCATGCCCATCCAGGGGAGAACGTCTCGGGAGCTGGGCAGATACACCCAGGACAGGGCGCCAATCTATCACTGGACACACACTCACTCACACAGACACACTCTATATGGGGCAATATGGAGAACTCAATTGACTTGATCCATGTTTTTGGACTGTGGGAGGAAACCGGACAACCCGGAGGAAACCCACGGGGACAAGGGGAGAACATGCAAACTCCACCAAGATGGGGATTCAAACCGGGAATCCCTCGCTCTGAGAGGCGAACGTGCTAACCACTAAGCCACCGTGCCGCCTCCAAACCGAACTGAATCAGATAATAGGTTTATTTCTGACTCTGCATTTGTTTCTAGTTGCAGTGGCACCTTCTTCATACAGACTCCAAACTGTCCCTCACAAATACTATCTGAATCACACGGCAGTGACGTGGAACGTCGCACAGAACCAGTGCAGGGTGATGTATACGGACTTGGCAACAGTGGAGAGTGTGGATGACTGGGTCAGACTAAATGCATTGATGAAGAGCAGTGCGGTGAATTTTGCCTGGACTGGACTCTACAATGACTTTGACAGTTGGCGCTGGACCTTCAACGACCTTCCACTAAAGAACACAACCTTTACAAAATGGTATCCGGGATACCCCGGTAACACTGGTGGGATGGCATGGTGTGTTAGAATGCAAGGTGCAGGTTATTGGGCGGATTCTCCCTGCACTGTACGGAGACCCTTTATATGCTACAATGGTAAGTCGTTTGGTTTTGATTCACTTTGATTCTTTTTTTTGTTTTGCTCTGACATGCTTCAACCAGTTTTGGTGGATTTCTTGCTTCAGACTGAAATGCTGCTTAACTAAGTCGTGGTCTGGTGATTTACTTCTTTTACAAGTAAATCTGGAGTTGGGTTTGAGAAAAAGTAAAAATGATTACGATAAAATAACGCATTATGATTATTTGGTTACTGTATTATTTATTTATGATTTATTTAGAGTAACTGAATTTGGTTTGCCGTTGGTTTCGTCCTTTGTTTTGCTCCTACAGGTCTTAAGTGTGTGTGTGTGTGGGGGGGGGCGCTTGCATCAGTCTTTATCGGGGGGTAAAAAGCTTCTTAACTTGTTCCACAAGGTCATTAGTTCATGTCCCTGCACTGCCTGAACTGTATTATATAAACTAATACTGTTCAATTCACAGGGACTGCCACTGGTCAAAGCCGATTCGTTGGCGTCAGCGCTCCTTATATGGACTGGAACAGTGCTCGAACCCACTGCCTGACGTATTACACTGATATGGCGTTTGCAATCAACTCAACTCAGAATCAGATGGTGCAGAACGTGGTGGGCGTTCAGGGAGATTCGTGGATTGGTCTGTACAGAGACACATGGAAGTGGTCAGATGAAACCAATGTCACAAGCCTGCAGTGGTATTCTGGTCTGCCGAATAATTACTGGGGTTCGGAGAACTGTGGCAGATATTTTTATGGATTTCTGGCTGATGAACAATGCACAGATAAATACCGCTACATCTGTCACACCAGTAAGTCCAGAATAATTATATTATAATATATACATATATATTATATTCTTCAGTGTAGTTATCACACGGCTTTTGATTTACTCAGAATATTTAATTAAATGCAATAATAACATTCAGTTCCATTTTGTTAACTCTGATAGAAAGAGCAGATTTCTTTGTGTACAGTTTCATTATTATTGTGCTCATCATTAAGAACCTATATACGGTGTAGCTCACTGATGTCTATTAAGTGGTGTAATGCTGGTCCATCTCACAGAGTCAATTATTTTCTGAAAACGTTTTGTTCTTGTGTGTCTCCAGTTCCTCCCATAAGTGAGAAGCAGATACTAAAACTGCAGATTAAATGTGATGAGACTCTGCTTGATCCCATGATGCAGCAGCAACTTCTAGAGCAGGTAACCAACATGACGTCTGTCTTGCACCAACATTCACACAGTTCAAATCCATGTGGATGTTTCCACATCTCTTTCCCATTCTGGTTTAGTTGATGTAATCAGCACACACTTACTGAAGCTATATGATGACATGCATTCACTGCCCTGCTGCCACATAACCAGCTGATCCGTTAATGGCTTGATTGAGACTCAAGGCGGCTTATTTAATCGGAGTATTTCCACATCACTGATGATCAGGATATAACAGAACAGTTATTCTTTGTTATATGATGCTGTGCCCCCCCCCCCCCCCTTTATTTTTATTTATTTTATTTTATTTTTTTTACAACAGGTATTTGTTAAAAAGATGGGTCTTTTTTTTAGTCTTTAGTTCTCCTATAACCAGTTCTCCTCTATTACCAGTTCTACTGTATAACCAGTTCTCCCATCTAACCCATCCTCCTTTATAACACTTTCTCCTGTGTAACATGTTCTCCTCTATAACCTGTTCTCCTCTATAACCTGTCCTCACTCTGCTTTAATGACTCCACATGTTCCAATCAGGTTTGTTATTTTTTTCAGGGTCACTTTTGTCTCTTAATGTCTGAACGTTATAATGTTCTCTATATATTCATTCATTCATTCATTCATTCATTATCTCCCGCTTTATCCTCTATTAGCGGCGTGGTGGGGTTCCCCATGCCCATCCAGGGAAGAACATTTCGGGCGCTGGGCAGATAGACCCAGGACAGGGAGCCAATCCATCACTGGGCATCTTCATATTTATTTGTGTAAATATATTACTATTAATATTATTTACCAATGTGTGTCAAATATCAAAAATAAAATAGATTATGACGTCATATTGTTCAGTGTCTTGCTCTCCACCTCTTCAAATCATCACTATAATGTGGAACGTTGCACTATAACTATTTTAAATCAGTTCTAATAATCAATAGTTAGTTACTGACCTGAACTGAAGCTCCTCCCAGAAGTCTGCTTTGTTTCTTCTGCTGCAGATTCAGATGAAGCTCTTCTCTTTAACAGCTGTGCACGTGGACATTTACTCCATGAGGGTGTCTACAAAACACACAGAAATTACTAGATCTGACCACTAGATGGAGACATTTACATTTCTTTAATTCTTACCGATACTTTATAAATGCACCTTGTTCCTGGACTGGTTTTATTATTTTATTTTAAAGACGTTACATTTTGCAGGGATAGGTGTGACATTGTGGGTGGATCAGGCGTCATATTTAAAAAGATTTACTTACCGACTAAGAAGTCGCTCTGCTGTTGAATTAAGGCGTCGAACTGTCGAACAAAGACCTGCTCTGTTTTCCATTGCAAAGAAGTGACACCAAACACCAGAATCAGACATCAGAGGCATGATGTACAGACTAACACCACTGACTTACACAATCCCATAAACTCTGTTCACTTAAAAACCGGACTAGTTCAAGATTATTAATATTATTTGTTGTAAATAAAATCATTTATGAATTAAATGACGTCATGTGTGATTACAGAATAGTATAACATAGATACGAACATAATTCACAGAATCATAAACATAATCTCTCTTTTATATATATATATATATATATATATATATATATATATATATATATATATATATATATATATATATATATACACAGACATATAAAATAATTAATGTAGAATTATTACATAAACTTTTATGTCTTGTATACATCTGAATTTATATATATATATATATATATATATATATATATATATATATATATATATATATATATATATATATAAATTATCTATCTATCTATCTATCTATCTATCTATAGTATTATTTTTTTTACAGATACTTTACATCATGAAGAAAATTCTGTTTATATATATATATATATATGAAATAAATGAGTGAAATAAATGAACATATATATGTATATGTATATATATATATATATAGCTAGCACGTCCACCTCTAGGTTTGAATCCTGATCTGGGTGGAGTTTGCATGTTCCCCCTGTGTCCATGTGGGTTTCCTCCAGGTTCTCTGGTTTCCTCCCACAGTCTAAAAACATGGATTCAAGGTAAATCGAATGCTCTAAATTGCCCCATATAGTGTGTCGCCCCCCAATGTAGAGTGGGACTAAGCCGGAGATAATGGATGAATGATGAATGAATGGATGTCTGTGATGACTCTTTTTTTTTTTTGTTTTATCGGGTTTAAGAGAAAAATAAACAGATACTGAAATGACTGAAAATGAAAAGCAGAATGTCAGAATTACAGTGTTGGTAAAGTGATCAGTCCTGATTTATTCATTCATTATTCATTCATTATCACCCGCTTTATCCTCTATTAGGGTCGCGGTGGGGGTTCCCCATGCCCATCCAGGGAGAACGTCTCGGGCGCTGGGCAGATAGACCCAGGACAGGGCGCCAATCCATCGCTGGGCACACACTCACTCACTCTCTATATGGGGCAATTTGGAGAACTCAATTGACTTCATCCATGTTTTTGGACTGTGGAAGGAAACCGGAGAACCCGGAGGAAACCCACACAGACACGGGGAGAACATGGAAACTACACCCAGATGGGGATTCGAACCGGGAATCCCTAGCGCTGAGAGGCGAACGTGCTAACCACTAAGCCACTGTGCCGCCAGTCCTGATTTAGTCCTTTATAAATGAACATTTATATAATTCCTCTGTGTGTTCGGATCTGATCCCACATTTATGCATCTACTTCAGTGGAATTTGGTGATGACCCACAAATACCCCATCCCCACGACTCTAGTAAAAGAGTAAACAGAAGATAATGAATAAATGAACATTAAGTCATTATATGAACCCCATCCGAGACTCTATCACGCCCCCACAGGTCAGGGTGGAGCATGAGTCTTTTGTTTCGTTTTAGGTTTCTTGTCTTTATTTAAATAGATTTAACTACCAAACCAAAATGTAGCACTTGTGATGGATTAAGGTGTCAACTGTCCGGTGCACGAAAAGTTCAACCCTGCTTTCAATGTGATGAGAGTCACATGACGTAGAGTTTCAAAGTTAGAACCTCAGTCCATAATTTTTCTAATTCTCAACATTTGAATTAATCATAACCCTTAATCTCTCTTAACTCTTAATCCCAAAGCACCTCGTTATTCAGAGGATTAAGAGTTATGATGCTAATATTGCTACAGCTAAGCTAATGCCAATCTGTTATCCAGAGAGCTTCATCTGATTCAGGTGGCTAACTAAACTATTTTAAACTTTGTACACATGTTTGTACACACAAGAAATATAGAATTTGATCTCCTAAAGCATCTCCTCATTCAGAGGATTTGTTGATATTTATATTATATTTATTCATTGCAGAACCTGATGGAGCAGATTTTTAATAAATTTATTAATATATATTTTTTAAACATTTTGACCCAAAAGCTTCAATATGGCCATAAACGTGGAATAATATTAGTTTATAAAAACATTAATTTATTTTAAAAGTATTATATAAAAGTAATTAATTACCATTAAAAGATTAACCTAATACCATGTCCACTGGTATCAATTTGAATTCCATCAAGTGCACAGTAAACTTTACCCAGGGTGCCAATCCCATCTGCTTTCCATAAAACCTCTGGTTCGATAAAAGATTGGGATGTAGTGAAATCTCTTACAGCAACCTTAGAGAGTCTGGCAGTGAAGATCTCGAACATCTGAGAGTCTGGAGCTGCAGGTACACGATGCTGCATACATTTCATTCCTTTAACAATTAAATATTTATTTATGTTACTCTTTAAATTTTTTTAGATGGTCCTTTACAGGGTCGACTTGATTAGAATTTAAAAAACAGAAAACTTTCAACAAACTAGACAAAAAAAATAAATAAATAAATATATATATATATGACTATTAATTTATTCATATATAAATTATTTTTTTTACAGATACTTTACATCATGAAGGAAATTCTGTTTCTTCTGTCTCTGATCCTGTGTCTCAGTGGTGAGTGAATGTTTATATAATTATTCTACATTAATTAGTTTATTTTCATGTGATTCATATGAACTAATGGAGTGTTGACGTGTCCTGGGTCAAAAAAAAAAAAAAAAAAAAAAAAAAATATAAATATATATATATATATATATATATATATATATATATATATATATATATATATATATATATATATACATATATATATATATATACATATATATATAAACTGCATTTAAATGCGATTGCAAAACTATTTTCTGATTTTTTCGAAAAAAAAAAATGCATATAATTCCATTTCAAAACTAAAGGTTTATCATAGTGTTTCTTACATTTATTTTCAAATTTTTTCGAAAGCGGCACAGCCAGTCTCCGCTGTACATCCCACATTTCATTACAATCTTTTAGAATTAAGCATTAGATTTCTTTAAATCATTCATTTTAATAAATTACATTTATGCCTTAAAATGTAAAAATGTACAATTAACCAACATTAAATTTACTTAAACTGCTGACATATACAAATAAAAATATTTATAAACAGAACTTATTTTTCACATATCTGCGATTCCCCACAGCAATACCACTGTGCTCCACTAGGCGGTGCATTTCAGTTTGAATGCTTCTGCCTTAAGATGAAGGCACAGCACATTGATTCTAATTTGAATCGGTGACGCGCTCTCTCTCTCTCTCTCTCTCTCTCTCTCTCTCTCTCTCTCTCTCTCTCTCTCTCTCTCTCTCTCTCTCTCTCTCTCTCTCTCTCTCATTTCAATGTTAAATTTAATGTTTTGTGTAGATTCTCTTCTCACAAGGCAACGCATACAGTGTCAGAACATTTGTATTAACTGTGTAAATGTCTTAGTCATTGTGTTCAGCCATTACAAATTTCCATGGTGTAACTTAATACTTGAGTATCAAACACAAGGGTTTAGTTAAGAAAGGTTTATATAAAATAACTATAATAAATATAAATAAAAATAACTAATATATATAAATGATACAGCTCCAAAACGGACTGAATCAGATAATAGGTTTATTTCTGACTCAGCATTTTGTTTCTAGTTGCAGTGGCACCTTCTTCATACAGACTCCAAACTGTCCCTCACAAATACTATCTGATCAACACGGCGGTGATGTGGAACGTCGCACAGAACCACTGCAGGGTGATGTATACGGACTTGGCAACAGTGGAGAGTGAGGATGACTGGGTCAGACTAAGGGCATTGATGAAGAGCAGTGCGGTGAATTTTGCCTGGACTGGACTCTACAATGACTTTGACAGTTGGCGCTGGACCTTCAACGACCTTCCACTAAAGAACACAACCTTTACAAAATGGTATCCTGGATACCCCAGTAACAGTGGTGGGAAGGCATGGTGTGTTAGAATGCAAGGTGGAGGTTACTGGGTGGATTGTCCCTGCACTGCACTGAGACCATTTGTATGCTACAATGGTGAGTCTTTTTTTTTTTTTTTTGCTCTGACATGCTTCAACCAGTTTTGGTGGATTTTTTGCTTCAGACTGAAATGCTGCTTAACTAAGTCGTGGTCTGGTGATTTACTTCTTTTACAAGTAAATCTGGAGTTGGGTTTGAGAAATGTAAAAATTCATTTATCCATTATCTTCCGCTTTATCCTCTATTAGGATCGTGGGGGGGGAGAACGTTTAGGGCGCTGGGCAGATACACCCAGGACAGGGCGCCAATCCTTCACTGGGTACACACTCACTCACACACACACTCTACTGTATATGGGGCACTTTGGAGAACTCTATTGACTTGATCCATGTTTTTGGACTGTGGGAGGAAACTGGAGAACCCGGAGGAAACCCACGCGGACACGGGGAGAACATGGAAACTCCCCCCAGATGGGGATTCGAACCGGGAATCCCTAGTGCTGAGAGGCGAACGTGCTAACCACTAAACCACCGTGCCGCCAAAAGTAAAAATGATTAGTAAAAAAATTATTTGGTTAGAGTAACTGCATTTTGGTTTGCCGTTGGTTTTTTCCTTTGTTTTGCTCCTACAAGTCTTAAGTGTGTGTGTGTGTGTGGGGGGGGGGTTCATTAGTTCATGTCTCAGCACTGCCAGTCTTCCAAATGGAACCCTGAACTATATTAATATTCATTCATTCATTCATTCATTCATTCATTCATTATCTCCCGCTTTATCCTCTATTAGGGTCGCGGTGGGGTTCCCCATGCCCATCCAAGGGGAGAACATCTCAGGCGCTGGGGAGATAGACCCAGGACAGGGCGCCAAACTCAAACACACTCTATATGGGGCAATTTAGAGAACTCAATTAACTTGATCCATGTTTTTGGACTGTGGGAGGAAGCCGGAGAACCCGGAGGAAACCCACGCGGACACGGGGAGAACATGGAAACTCCACCCAGATTGGGATTCGAACCGGGAATCCCTAGCGCTGAGAGGCGAACGTGCTAACCACCGTGCTAAGCCACCGTGCCGCCCCTATATTAATATAAAATTTTATATTATATAAACTAATACTGTTTAATTCACAGCGAGTGCCACTGGTCAAAGCCGATTCGTTGGCGTCAGGAATCCTTATATGGACTGGAACAGTGCTCGAACCCACTGCCTGACGTATTACACTGATCTGGCTTCAGCAATCAACTCAACTGAGAATCAGATGATGCTGAACGTGGTGAGCGGTCAGGGAGATTCGTGGATTGGTCTGTACAGAGACGCATGGAAGTGGTCAGATGAAACCAATGTCACAAGCCTGCAGTGGTATTCTAGTCTGCCGGATAATTACTGGGGTTTGGAGAACTGTGCCATTCATTATTATCAATATCTGGATGATGAGCGATGCACAAATCAATACCCCTACATCTGTCACACCAGTAAGTCCAGAATAATTCTAATATAATTATATTTAAATCTTTTTTCTTATATGTTTAGTGTTAATACTATGACAGAAGGTAACTTTGGTAACTTCTTCAGTGTAGTTATGACGATCACTGCTGTTACAATCACACGGCTATTAATTAATTCAGAATATTTAATTGAATGCGTTAATAACAACCAGCTCCATTTTGTTTACTCTGTTAGAATGAGCAGATCTTCATTATTATTATTGGGCTCATCATTATGATCTCTATACGGTGTAGCTCACTCACGTCTTATAAATGGTGTAGTGCTCAGTGATACGGCCTCACAGCAAGAAGGTTCTCGATTCAGATCCCAGTTGGGACAAACAGAAGGTCCTCCCTGTGTCTGAGTGGGTTTACTCCTACTACTCCGGTTTCCTCCAACATTCCAAACACGTGCTGACAGATAAACTGGAGATCACCTTGATAGTCACCTCATGACTGAAAGTAATCTTGGAATTCAGAGAACCCAGTGATGCACCGCAAGCACAACTCACACTTAAATAACCTTTAATTTCTATAAAGGCGGCATGGAGGCTTAGTGGTTAGCACGTTCGCCTCTCCGCGCAAGGGATTTCCAGTTCGAATCCCCATCTGGGCGGAGTTTCCATGTCCTCCCCGTGTCCGTGTGGGTTTCCTCCGGGTTCTCCGATTTCATCTCACAGTCCAAAAACATGGATCAAGTCAATTATTCATTCATTCATTATCTCTCGCTTTATCCTCTATTAGGGTCACAGTGGGGTTCCCCATGCCCATCCAGGGGAGAACATCTCGGGCGCTGGGCAGATACACCCAGGACAGGGCGCCAATCTATCGCTGGGCACATACTCACTCACACAGACACACTCTATATGGGGCAATTTTGAGAATTCAATTAACTTGATCCATGTTTTTGGACGGTGGGAGGATACCTGAGAACGCGGAGTAAACCCACGCAGACACGGGGAGAATATGGAAACTCCACCCAGATGGGGATTCGAACCGGGAATCCCTAGCGCTGAGAGGCGAACGTGCTAACCACTAAGCCCCCGTGCCGCCTCAAGTCAATTAAGGTTTCCAAAATGCCCCATATAGAGTGTGTGTGTGTGAGTGAGTGTGTGCCCAGTGATAGATTGGTGTCCTGTCCTGGGTGTATCTGCCCGGCGCCCGAGACGTTCTCCCCTGGATGGGCATGGGAAACCTCCCCCCCCGTGACCCTAATAGAGGATGAAGTGGAAGATAATGAATGAATGATTTCTATAAAGCATCATTCAAGACAAAGTGCTGTGTATAAGATCACAGACATGCCGCTCAAGGAGGACGAGTCTCCCACTGAGTCTTGGTCCTCACAAGGTTTCTTCCTTTAAATAACAACATAACAGGGAGTTTTTTCTTGCCGCTGTCGCTGCTTCTTGCTCTTTGGGGGTTTAAAGGCTTTTCATTCTGTAAAGCTGCTTTGTGACGATGTACTGTTGTAAAAAGCGCGACATAAATAAATAACTTGACTTGAAAATAACTAGACATGCTGCACTGAGACATCAGTGTCCATCTCACAGGGTCAGTCAATGTTGTGCTTGTGTGTCTCCAGTTCCTACCATAAGTGAGAAGCAGATACTGAAACTGCAGATTAAAGGTGATGAGACTCTGCTTGATTCCATGACGCAGCAGCAACTCCTAGAGCAGGTAACCAACATGACGTCTGCAGAACGTGTTCTGTAGGGCTGTATTCAACTAAGGTTTTTCATAGTCGAATCTGATTCGTCAGATTTTCCCTATAGTCGACTGATAGTCGAATTAGTTAAAATTTCACCACAAGATGGCGCTATAAGCGTGGTTTTTAAAAAATATTTTTAAAATATTTTACTCGTTTTTCTAGGGCACCGTAAATGAGATCCCCGTTCTGGACTTTTTTCCACTTCAAAGGAAAAACCTAAAAAAAAATCCTAAAAAGGTTGATTTTATTTGACAAAAGGCTATATATAAAACGAAAACAAAGACATTTCATGTAAAAACTAATGCTTAGCAGCAGCCATGGACACCCCCATGTGGTCAAAATGGTACATTCGACTATGAGGTTCATAGTCGACTACGGTTCTCCGAATCGAATCGTCGAATCAGCGAATATTGCAGCTCACCCCTAGTGTTCTGGAAATGATTTTTGTGATTGCTGGATTTTTCTCAGTTCAGCAGCACTGCTGTGTCTGATCCACTGCAGTACTGAGAATCATCCACCACCTAAAAACACCTGCTCTGTAGGTCCTGATCATCAGAGGGAACTAACAGAGAATGTAGAGAAAGAGATGGACTACAGAATGAAACTGCAGGACTACAAACCCCATCTGTATGATCAGTGGTGCTGACAGTGTTCCTAATGGAGTGTAATGTATGTTCTCCAGATCAAGATTAAACTTGAAGAACATGGGATGATGGGTAACACCACGGTGTCCTGGAGGACGTTTGTAAACGGAACCGTCTTTGTGAAGAAGGAGAAGGAACGTCCGAGGAACGAGTCTCTGGTTTCATCTGATAACTGTACATATGTAGGATTTCCAGTGCTGTTCTCTTCATCCCCCATCCCTCTGATCTGATTGGATGTTCATTTATTATATACCCCACACTATATTTAGGAACATAGACCATTTAAGAACTGAATTTGTAGTTAGAACCATGGTGCATTTCTAACATGGGTGTGTGTTGGGTAGCAGATCAGGTACAGAACCATGGTTTGGGTTGCTATGAGGGCACAGTGGCTACATTAGAGATTTCTAATATAAATAGATCATCGTGATATAGAACGTATAGTGTAGCTGAGTTCTGATATAATCTCTTCATATGTAAACAATAGAACCTTTCATGTTGTACATCAGGCTGGGTCTTTATTCAGGTTACTGTCGGTTCCTTACGCTACAATCAGATCGTCTGTGGTTCACAGGATGATGCTGGAGTACAGCAGCACTGCATTATCAACTGTAGGTTCTTGATTTGATGTACGTACTGTATAACCCGTTCTCCTGTATAGCCCGTTCCCCTGTTTAACCGATTCTCACGCTGTTCTTCTTTATTGTCTCCTTATGTTCCATTCTGTTATTTCTTTCAGGGTCACGTTTGTCTCCAAAAGCCTGAACGTTATAATCCTTCATATCTTCATATTTATTTGTATGAATTTGTTACTATTAAAATTAGTTAACAATTTGTTAAAATATCACTGATAAAATAAAACACATTACGACGTCATATCGTTCAGTTTTGCTCTCCACCTCATCTTCACTCTAATGTGGAACTATAACGGTTTTAAATCAGTTTAAATCAGGGGGTTCCTCTTGCCCATCCAGGGGAGAACGTCTTGAACGCTGGGCAGTTACACCCAGGACAGGGGGGCAATCTATCCCTGGACACACTCACTCACACAGACACACTCTATATGGGGCAATTTGGAGAACTCAATTGACTTGATCCATGTTTTTGGACTGTGGGAGGAAACCAGAGAACCCGGAGGAAACCCACGCGGACACGGGGAGAACATGGAAACTCCACCCAGATGGGGATTTGAACCGGGAATCCCTAGCACTGAGAGAAGAACATGCTAACCACTAAGCCACCGTGCCGCCCTATTCTATTATTATTATTATTATTATTATTATTATTTATGAGAACATGTATTAATGCGGGCGGCACGGTGGCTTAGTGGTTTAGCATGTTCTCCTCTCAGCGCTAGGGATTCCCGGTTCGAATCCCCATCTGGGTGGAGTTTCCATGTTCTCCCCGTGTCCGCGTGGGTTTCCTCCGGGTTCTCCGGTTTCCTCCCACAGTCCAAAAACATGGATCAAGTCAATTGAGTTCTCTAAATTGCCCCATATAGAGTGTGTTTGAGCGTGTGTTTGTGTACCCAGCGATGGATTGGCGTCCTGTCCTGGGTCTATCTGCCCAGCGCCCGAGACGTTCTCCCCTGGATGGGCATGGGGAACCAAACCACGACCCTAATATAGGATGAAGCGGGAGATAATGAATGAATGAGTTTATTAATGCAGACGAGCATCTATAAGGTCAGTCACTGATGTTGGAAGGTCACAGCAGAAGGGAATAAAATCAGTGTAGTGATTGGCATGTTCTCCTCATAGTATTAGGGATCCAGGTTCGAATCCCAATCTGGGTGGTTTGCATGTTCTCCCCGTGTCCGTGGGTTCTCCGGTTTTCTCCCACAGTCCAAAAACATGGATTCAAGGTAAATTTAATGCTCTAAATTGCCATTATATAAGAGTGGGTTCGTGTGTGTGCCCTGCGATAGATTAGTGATCTAACCCCCCCCCCCCCCCCCCCCCCCCCCCACACACACACACACACACACACACACATACACACACAACGACCCTAATAAAGATTATTGAACAAATATAAGTCATAAAAACATGAGGCAGGTTTTAAATCATCAGTATGAAGCCTACTTTCATACTCACAGAGTAAAAGGTAGAGAACCATAGTGATGAACTGGGGGAGGGAACCGGAGATCCAGGAGGAAACCCACGGACACGAGGACAACCGGTCTGCAGACATTCCTGGAACTGAAGCCAGAACCTTCATTCTGTGAAGCGAGAGAGCACTAATCACTGAGTCACTCTGTAAATGAACGTTTTATTCAGTTTTTTTTTACGATTACTGAACTGATGACAAGGCTTAGTTGTTTAGCATGTTCTCCTCTCAGTGCTAGGGATTCCTGTTTCAAATCCCCAATCTGGGTGGAGTTTGCATGTTCTCCCCGTGTCCACGTCGGTTTCCTCCCACAGTCCAAAAACATGGATCAAGTCAATTGAGTTCTCCAAATTGCCCCATATAGTGTGTGTGTGTGAGTGAGTGTGTGCCCAGTGATAGATTGCCCCCCTATGCTGGGTCTATCTGCCCAGCGCCCGAAACGTTCTCCCCTGGATGGGCATGAAGAACCCCACCCCCGCGACCCTAGTATAGGACAAAGCGGAAGATAATGAATGAATGAACTACTGACAAGGCGGCACGGTGGTTTTGCATGTTCTCCTCTCAGTGCTAGGGATTCCCGTTTCAAATCCCCAATCTAGGTGGAGTTTCCACGTTCTTACCGTGTCCACGTGGGTTTCCTCCGGGTTCCTCCCAGTCCAAAAACATGGATCAAGTCAATTGAATTCTCCAAATTGCCCCATATAGTGTGTTTGTGTGAGTGAGTGTGTGCCCAGTGATAGATTGCCCCCCTATCCTGGGTGTATCTGCCCAGCGCCCGAAACGTTCTCCCCTGGATGGGCATGGGGAACCCCACCACGACCCTAATAGAGGACAAAGCGGAAGATAATGGATGGAGGTGGTTTAGTGGTTTTAGCATGTTCTCCTCTCAGCACTAGGGATTCCCGGTTCGAATCCCAATCTGGGTGGAGTATGCATGTTCTCCCCGTGGGTTTCCTCCCACAGTCCAAAAATATGGATCAAGTCAAATGAATTCTCCAAATTGCCCCATATAGAGTGTGTGTGTGTGTGTGTGTGAGTGTGTGTCCAGCGATGGATTGGCATCCTGTCCTGGGTGTATCTGCCCAGCGCCCGAAACGTTCTTCATGGGGAACCCCCCCCACGACCCTAATAGAGGATAAAGCGGAAGATGATGGATGGATGAACTGCTGACAATGACAGAGGGATTTAATGATGATGTAAATGAGGTGAAGTCTGAAACGCTGGACCTGCATCTTCAGACCTGCACCTCCGTTACCCGAGCTCCCTGGGGTGGTTCTCTGCGTTGAACCCGCTGCCTCTGGATGTTCTCCCTAAAGATTTGTGTAACCCACACCGGCATGAAGAAGAGGCAGTGCAGCAGCAGGACAGAGTTACGGGACTGATTTATTACAGTGGACAATGGACATCCATGTGGAACAGAACCTGCTCGGTGAAGTTGTCAAATCGTTACAGCACAACGTGGAACCTGTTAGTCATTAAAACACTGAAATCCAGCAGGCGGCACATGGCTCATGGCTCTTTAACCTGAGTGTCTAGCTGAGTGACCAGGTCACATGATCAGGTACGGACACTGTGTTTGACTTCACAGCTTAAACTGGGAAACGGTTCGGTCCTCGGTCCTCTTAAATTACATCATTAGATATTCTGCACAGTCAGATTATTTAAATACACCGGTGTTAGGGCTGCTATATTACCATGTACAGCATATTTACACCTCGATCCAGTTTCATCCAGTTAAATCCGATCAGGATCCTCAAATTAATCCTAATTTATACAAAAGAAACTAAAATACCATAAACGCTCACGGCTTCTATAATAAGGGAGTAAAATCCACAGTCCGTCACTCATGGAGCTGCTTTTGCGGGATCCGTCGCGCAAAGATCAGGTACACTAAGCCACGCCCCCTCGTACTCCCAGTGTCCTTAGTGTTCAGTGTGTGAGCTTCGTTGCTGAGGTGAATAAAGTCCTGATTCAAAAATCTCTCACTAAAAAACCAGAAGTCAGTTCGGCCGCTCGTCGTGGAGATTAGATGGAGGACGGGATTAAAACCGGGATTATCACACACTGATTGACAAGAGACGGGACGAAGGAAAGGTTCTGGTCCTTATTAGAACCTCATCAGTTCACATCGACATGGATGATTCCATTTACCCCTGAAATCTGGATTATAAAGGCACGCACACACACACACACACACACACACAGCACCCAGATTAAACACACAGCCGGATCCCTTTGATTCTTTTGAGGTGAACCCACAGCGTATCTGTGTGTGAAGTCCAGGTTCTCGTTCCATGTTGGTTGCTCAGCTGCAGAGTGAAGATGAGAAGCTCAGACGGGGAGCAGAAGACGGTGGACTGGTTTGACCCCCCACCCCAACCCCGACCCCCAACCCCTCCCCCGTGTGAGCTGCTGTGATTCCGGCAGAGTGGAGAACTGGGGGCAGCGTCATCAGAGGATCATGGCCTCCTGGAACGCCTCGATCCATCTGAAACATGAACCATCCACACAACGTAGAATCAGATTTAAAAAGGCATTTCAAACACACTGCGGTTAACCCCCGGAGCCCCCCCCCCCCCCCCCGCCGTGTTCTGTAACCCACGTTCCCATCATCCTGGTTTTGACAGAGATAAATAATAATAATAATAATAATAAAAAAGCTGCTGTAGTGAGGAAAGAAAACAATGCATTGAAAAACACACACACACACACACACACACACACACAGACACAGACACACACACTGAGTGAAGTGAGCACACATGTCTGGAGCAGTGAGCAGCCCTCTACTGGGGAGCGATTGGGGTGAGGTGTCTTGCCTTGCCCAAGGGCACCTCAGCTGTAGTGCTTGGCCAAACCGGGAATCGAACCGTGGACCCTCAGGTCACAAGTCTCGTTTCTCAACCACAAGCCTACGACTGCTCATAGCCCCATAGCGCCACCTCACTCAGGTGCAGCTTCCTGACTGATGTGTGGAAGCATTAGGTTCCATGTCTGATCTACTCAACAAACCACTGATGATTCAGTGAATGATTGACCATCCTGTACGTGTGTGTGTGTGTGTGTGTGTGTGTGTGTGTGTACCTCTGAGCTGTAGGTATGTCCTCCGCTCTGAAGATATAGTACAGAATGTTTTTGTGGTAGAGTTTAAACTGCAGCTTCTCCGCTGGGCCAGATTTTTCTTCCCTTAGAAAGAAGCCTAGCAACGGCTGACTCTCCAGTGCTGCGACATCCTGCACACACACACACACACACACACACACACACACACACACACACACACACACGATAAGATCAGAGGCTTAAGGTGATATGGAAGGATTTGTAGGACTTCTGAAATTAGAACCTGTAGGCAATGCATTTTAAATGAAGATGTGTAAGGTGAGGTGGCACGGTGGCTTAGTGCTTTAGCATGTTCTCCTCTCAGCACTAGGGATTCCCGGTTCGAATCCCCATCTGGGTGGAGTTTCCATGTTCTCCCCGTGTCCGTGTGGGTTTCTTCCGGGTTCTCCGGTTTCCTCCCACAGTCCAAAAACATGGATCAAGTCAATTGAGTTCTCCAAATTGCCCCATATAGAGTGTGTTTGTGTGAGTGTGAGTGAGTGTGTGCCCAGCGATGGATTGGCGCCCTGTCCTGGGTGTATCTGCCCAGCGCCCAAAACGTTCTCCCCTGGATGGGCATGGGGAACCCACCACGACCCTGATATAGGATGAAGCGGAGGATAATGAATGAATGAATGAATGTGTCAGGTGACATTACAGTCCCCCATTTCTCCACTGTAGTACCAAATGCCTTCACATTTAGCACAAATTTAGCACACCTGAGTATTTACTTAAGTACAAGCAGATGAAAGGTCGAGAGTTTGGGGACATTATGGTCATACGCTGGGATTTGTACTTCAATTAGTGCTTCAGTTAATACCTGCAATTACAACCTGAGTGCAGTGCATTTTAAATGAGGATGTGTCAGGTGACATTACAGTCCCCCATTTCTCCATTGTAATATATTTACATTTCCATTTGGTCATTTATTGGACGCTTTTATCCAAAGCGACTTACAAGGTGAGCACAGGGTTCATCACAACATCCATGGAGCAATGAGGGTTAAGGGTCTTGCTCAAGGACCCACACTGGTAACTTCAGTGGAGCTGGGATTTGAACCCACAACCTTCAGATTGATAGCCCAACACCCGAACCACTGAGATTCCACACCCTCGTAGTACCATTCATTCATTATCTCCCGCTTTATCCTCTATTAGGGTGGCGGTGGGGTTCCCCATGCCCATCCTGGGGAGAACGTTTCTGGCGTTGGGCAGATAGACCCAGGACAGGGCGCCAATCCATCGCTCGACACACATTCACTCACACAGACATACACACTCTATATGGGGCAATTTGGAGAATTCAATTGACTTGATCCATGTTTTTGGACTGTGGGAGGAAACCAGAGAACCCGGAGGAAACCCACACAGACACAGGGAGAACATGGAAACTCCACCCAGATGGGGATTCGAACCGGGAATCCCTAGCGCTGAGAGGCGAACGTGCTAAACCACTAAGCCACCGTGCCGCCCTCGTAGTACCAAATACCTTCAAATTTAGCACACATGAGTGTGTACTTGAGTACAAGCAGATGAAAGGTCTAGAGTTTGGGGACATTAAGGTCATACGGTGGGATTTGTAATTCAATTAGTGCTTTAATTAAAACCTGCAATTACAACCTGAGTGCAGTGCATTTTAATTGGAAATGCTCCAGGTAACATCTGGCAGATCGAGGTCTCTTTTAAGGCGAACGATCAGTGCGCCGCTGTGTAATGCGCAGTGTGTCTGTAGGTGGCGCACCTCACTGGCAGCGTACGTGTAGAGCACTTTATTCTTGATGACGAACCACAGTCTCTTCCACGGTTTCTTGAAGGCCTTTGATCTGAGCAGGTAGCCGCTCATAGACGAGTTCTCGGTGTTCGCGGAGACCTGCAAACGCATGATCAACCACCATCACAACACTGCCAATAACCACACAACACGATGTAGAGATAAGAGCATCAAGTGCTGAAGAGGATAAAGGTTTGATATACACGCTGCTTTGCTAAATAAAGGTTCTTGTTAGACGTGTATTCTGATTATTATTGTTTCTGCTGAGCTTTACATTTAATCTACAGATGTTCAATAAAGAATTAAGGTACGATATATTATTCGGAATAAACCCCATAAAGAGGTGTTATTAGTCCTGACACGTATTGGAATACAGTTTCTTGTGATTAATTTACAATAATACACAATCTCGAGTGATTTAATGCTTTTATAAAACACAAACACAATATATATATATATATATATATATATATATATATATATATATATATATATATATATATATATATATATATATATAAAAAAAGGGGTTAGATTAAGAAATACGTTTATTTTGTCTCTGTTCCATCCATTATCTTCCGCTTTATCCTATATTAGGGTTGTGGGGGAGTTCCCCATGCCCATCCAGGGTAGAACGTTTCGGGCGCTGGGCAGATACACCCAGGACAGGGTGCCAATCCATCACTGGGCACACACTTACTCACTCACACACACACACACACACACTCTATATGGGGCAATTTGGAGAATTCAATTGAACTTGAAAACCGGAGAACCCGAAGGAAACCCACGTGGACATGGGGAGAACATGGAAACTCCACCCAGATCAGGATTCGAACTGAGAATCCCTAGCGCTGTGAGAGGAGAACATGCTAAACCACTAAGCCACTGTGCTGCCCAGAAATGCGTTTATTGAAAGCAAAATCATTAAAAATCCAGTCTTCCACAACATGATCTAGTCCAGTTTTTAAAGTGAATGCTGATCGCCGAGTAACGGGATTTTGACTTCTCTAATGACCAAACACTGCCATCTAGTTGCCAAATTCCAGAACACAGTTTATAAAGCTGTAACAGGTTCAGTGCTGATCTCTGTTTATATTAATCTGTATTTTATGATTTAAAATAACGTATTGTATTTCACACACTGATACAAATGTGAAGCGCTCAGAGGTGTGTGTTATTGTTAATGATGTCACCGCTGGACAAACGGCTAAGCCAATCAGATTTAAGCTGCAGAACTACCTGCTTTAAAAGAAGTTAATGTAACATTAAAACATGTTCAGATGTAGTGCAGTTATAACAGAGCTTCTGTCCCCCACCGAACTTCACGGCTGATAAAAACTGCTGATTTTAAAACTATTAGCAAAACATAATTTCCATCCATCCATTATCTTCTGCTATATCCTATATTAGGGTCGCGGGGGGGGGGGAGGGGTTCCCCATGCCCATCCAGGGGAGAATGTTTCGGGCGCTGGGCAGATACACCCACAGGGGGCAATCTATCACTGAACACACACACACTCTATATGGGGCAATTTGGAGAACTCAATTGACCTTGATCCATGTTTTTGGACTGTGGGAGGAAACCAGAGAACCTGGAAGAAACCCGGAGGAAACCCACGCAGACACGAGAAGAACATCCATACAGATTTGGATTCGAACCGGGAATCTCCAGCGCTGAGAGAAGAACATGCTAAACACTAAGCCACCATGCCGCCCAAAACATTAATTATATCAGATTTATTGATAATCCTGAGGAAATGGAATCAAGCTCGGTGCTCGTGGAGCACAGGGTAGACCTTCTGGCTGATGTGTGTATGTAGAGAAGAACAGCGTGGTGGTGGATGAGCTCAACCGCTGCATGAACCGCAGACCTGAGAACTACGGCATGGAACCGATGCTACGTCACAGGGTGGAGTCATTCATCAACAACGTGAGAACAAGTGCATCATCACCTCTTTCAGGGCTGAGGGGATCTTCTTCTGCTTTCTGGAGAAAGAAAACGCAGAGTTTCTTCCGCTGGGAGACAGCGCCACCTCTGACTGCTCACCTAACACACACACACACACACACACATTAGCTGCATGCGCAGAAGCACAGAAGCACAGCTTTAAACCGAAAGAAAACGACAGAAACCTTTATCTTTCTGCTGGAGTTTGAGGTAACACTGATCACACACTCGCGCCGGCTGGTTCTTCAGGTACTCCAGGTAATATTTATTAGAAGAACAGGCCTGACACACAACCTGCTCACAACATACACACACACACACACACACCACACGTCAGAACACATCACAGGAACTCCGATCCCGGCGTCAGGGTGGCGGGCAGGCTCTGCGTCCTGACCTTGCCGCAGGCTCGACAGTGGTGTCGCCTCCAGGTGAGGGTGAACTCACAGGTACAGATCATACACATGGTGGTGCGGAGGTCCGGGATCCAAATCGGCGCTTTAGAACCTAGAGGAGAACCGTCACTGGGTGCCTCCTCGGACTGGGGGAAAAAAAAAAAAAAAAAAACACACACACACACACACACACACACAATCAGCACTACATGGTGCAGTGTAACATTAATAACATGAAACATCAACATATAAAACATTTCCTGTCACACAAGGCATGCAGTCAACAGATGGCGCTGTTGCAGCACAGTGAGAATTTTGACCGGGACAATTTCAAAGAGAAGGGTCACCGGGAAACTTTTTTATTTAACTTTTTATTAATTTTTTTTTTATGTACAGTGTTTTTGTTGCTCATTTGCTTGTAAACAATCGATAAAATCTGAACTAAATGAAAAGAGGCACCGATTTTCCACTTAAAACTATTCATTTCTGCTTCTGTTTTTTTTTTTGTT
>JAFMOC010000347.1:490000-525000 GCA_019802505.1 Corydoras sp. C115 | reverse complement strand
AACATCACCAGAGACAAAGAGGTTAGAGAGACAAACGGCGCGAGAGACAAAGAACGGTTAGAGAGACAGAACATCAAAGGACGGTTAGAGAGACAGAACGGCGAGAGACAAAGAACGGTTAGAGAGACAGAACATCACGAGAGACAAAGGACGGTTAGAGAGACAGAACATCACGAGAGACAAAGAACGGTTAGAGAGACAGAACATCACGAGAGACAAAGAACGGTTAGAGAGACAGAACATCACGAGAGACAAAGAACGGTTAGAGAGACAGAACATCACGAGAGACAAAGACGGTTAGAGAGACAGAACATCACGAGAGACAAAGAACGGTTAGAGAGACAGAACATCACCAGAGACAAAGAACGGTTAGAGAGACAGAACGGTGCGAGAACATCACGGAGACAAAGAGACGGTTTAGAGAGACAGAACATCACGAGAGACAAAGAACGGTTAGAGAGACAGAACATCACCAGAGACAAAGAACGGTTAGAGAGACAGAACATCACGAGAGACAAAGAACGGTTAGAGAGACAGAACATCACGAGAGACAAAGAACGGTTAGAGAGACAGAACATCACGAGAGACAAAGAACGGTGCGAGAGACAGAACATCACAAGAGACAAAGAGCGGTGTGAGAGACAGAACATCACGAGAGACAAAGGACGGTTAGAGAGACAGAACATCACAAGAGACAAAGAAGAGAACAGAACATCACGAGAGACAAAGAACGGTGAGAGAGACAGAACATCACCAGAGACAAAGAGCGGTGCGAGAGACAGAACGGCGCGAGAGACAGAACATCACCAGAGACAAAGAGCGGTGCGAGAGACAGAACATCACGAGAGACAAAGAACGGTTAGAGAGACAGAACATCACCAGAGACAAAGAGCGGTGTGAGAGACAGAACATCACAAGAGACAAAGAACGGCGCGAGAGACAGAACGGCGCGAAAGACAAAGAACGGCACCAGAAACAGAATGGTACGAGAGACAGAACGGCACTAGAGACAAAGAATGGCACCAGAGACAGGAAGGCGAAAGAGACAGGACAGCAAGAGAGACAGGATGGCGCGAGAGACAGAACATCACGAGAGACAGAACGGCGCGAGAGACAAAGAAACAGAGACAGACAGACAGACAGGAAGACAGCTGTACCCGTCCAGGCTGCACGATTTCATGATGGCCGTTCAGACTGCACTGGACCTGCATCAGCTTCTGAAAATTATCCTGAAACAGAAACATCAGAGGAACATCAAATTATAAATAATACCCCCCTCTGATCTTCACATTGGTATCAGTGAGTGAGATATACAATACATTAATTTAAATATAAAATACAGATTCATATAAACAGATCAGCACTAAACCTGTTACACTGTTTAGAAACTGCGTTCTGTAATTTGGCCACTAGATGGCAGTGTGTGGAAGACCGGATTAACAACAGTTTTGCTTTCAAAAAGGCATTGTGCGCGGCAGGGTGGTTTAGTGTTTGGCACATTCTCCTCTCAGCGCTAGGGATTCCCGGTTCGAATCCCCATCTGGGTGGAGTTTGCATGTTCTCCCCATGTCCGCGTGGGTTTCCTCCGGGTTCTCCGGTTTCCTCCCACAGTCCAAAAACATGGATCAAGTCAATTGAATTCTCCAAACTGCCCCATATAGAGTGTGTGTGTGAGTCCAGTGATAGATTGGCGTCCTGTCCTGGGTGTATCTGCCCAGCGCCCGAAACGTTCTCCCCTGGATGGGCATGGGGAACCCTGCTCCCCCCCCACAACCCTAATATAGGATAAAGCGGAAGATGATGGATGGATAAATGCATTTCTGAATCAGAACTTGTTTTTTATTATAGTGAGTTTGTAAGTGTTTAATTAAAGCAATCAGACCCTCGAGCTTGTGTGTATTATTGTGAATAAATCACGTAAAGAGGTGGAGCTATACTCGCCGGGACTGATCACACCTCTTTATGGGGTTTATATACAATAATGCCACGCCCTCTCAGACCTTACTGCTTTATTATATCACATTATTAAACATTTACTCATAAACATCTTCAATACAGATCCTCCGCTCTACAGAACCCAAACTCCAGATGTCTGACAGGTGGGAGGCCTGCTGGAGGACCACGTCACTTCCACTGATTTATTAAAGTGACAGGACCCTGAGATGGTGTAGTGTAAGTGTGATGTCATACCCCTTGTTTCATGATGTCGTTGGCATGATTGGCAACTTCCTTTACCACCCCAAGTGCCGCTGGGTAATAACACGGGAAAAAAAAAAAAGAGAAATCAGAGGTTGAACAATTTTAAACAAACACATGTGATGAAGACGACGTGTTTGAGTTCTACGCCATGAGGACGCCGTCGATACCAACGGAGATGCAGGAACGATGACGACGGTTTCGAGTTTTTATCGGAACCCTTGAGGTGAACTGGAATGCAGACTGTGACTTGGATTCTGTACCTGACCTCAGCAGGTTCGTATATTAATTAGTGTGATTGCCATAAATAAAGATCCTCCGCTCTACAGAACCCAAACTCCAGGTTCCAGATTTCTGACAGGCGGGAGGCCTTGCAGGAGGAGCAGACGGTGTAGTGTAAGTGTGATGTCATACCCCTTGTTTCATGCTGTCGTTGGCATGATTGGCAACTTCCTTTATAACTTTCCTTTTTAACTTCCCATATATGGCAATCGGGCGGCACGGTGGCTTAGTGGTTGGCACGTTCGCCTCTCAGCGCTAGGGATTCCCGGTTCGAATTTCCATATTCTCCCCGTGTCCGCGTGGGTTTCCTCCAGGTTCTCCGGTTTCCTCCCACAGTCCAAAAACATGGATCAAGTTAATTGAGTTCTCTAAATTGCCCCATATAGAGTGTGCGAGTGTGAGTGAGTGAGTGTGTGCCCAGCGATGGATTGGCGCCCTGTCCTGGGTGTATCTGCCCAGCGCCTGAGATGTTCTCCCCTGGATGGGCATGGGGAACCCCACCGCGACCCGAATAGAGGATAAAGCAGGAGATAATGAATGAATGAATGAATGAATATAAAGGCAATCACACTGTTGTAATCAAATTTTTATTATTCCACCGTTTTTTTTGTCTGGGGTGTTTTTCCCGCAATGTCGGAAGCACCAAAACGATTTTGGTGAAACCCGTCCGGACCATTAGTGAGATGAGTGTTCATATACAGCTAAGGAATCCTGTTTTTTTAGTTTTAAGCCAAAATTCCTATTCACTTTGCATTGCGCGGTGGCTTAGTGGGCAGTGCAACCCGTTACACTGTTTATATAAACTGTGTTCTGTATGGCCACTAGATGGCAGTGTGTGGAAGACCTGATTATTAACAGTTTTGCTTTCAATAAATGCATTATGGGCGCACGGTGGCTTAGTGGTTTAGTATGTTCTCCTCTCAGCACTAGGGATTCCCGGTTCGAATCCCAATCTGGGTGGAGTTTCCATGTTCTCCCCGTATCCTCGTGGGTTTCCTCCGGGTTCTCTGGTTTCCTCCCACAGTCCAAAAACATGGATCAAGGTCAATTGATTTCTCCAAATTGCCCCATATAGAGTATGTGTGTGTTTCCAGTAATAGACTGCCCCCCTGTCCTGGGTGTATCTGCCCAGCGCCAAACATTCTCCCCTGGATGGGCATGGGGAACCCCCCCCCGGAGCGCAAGATGATGGATGGATGGACTTTGCATTACGGTGATATTTGAACTGCAGTAACTCGGCCGATATTTGAGATACAAACCCGAGACTAGCTACTTTATTCCTCGTTAACGTTTTTTTTTTTTTTATGTACGTATGCACATGTCTCCTTCAGCCACGCTGCAATCACACTGGAATATTCATTCATTCATTATCTCCCGCTTTATCCTCTATTAGGGTTGCAGGGGGGTTCCCCATGCCCATCCAGGGGAGAACGTTTCGGGCGCTGGGCAGATACACCCAGGACAGGACGCCAATCCATTGCTGGGCACACACTCACACACACACACACTCTATAGGGGGCAATTTGGAGAATTCAATTGACTTGATCCATGTTTTTGGACTGTGGGAGGAAACAGGAGAACCCAGAGGAAACCCACGCGGACACGGGGAGAACATAGAAACTCCACCCAGATGGGGATTCGAACCGGGAATGCCTAGTGCTGAGAGGAGAACATGCTAAACCACTAAGCCACCGTGCTGCCCCACTGGAATATTCATCAGGAAATTTAACTTTACTTTATATACAGCTTTTTACAATCGTACGTCGTACTTGATCCCCGTCCCTGCATTAGACATTCCTGAAAAGTGTTGATTTGAGACACGGCCCTATTGAAAAACATCTGCTGCAAACTGATATGCTCTGTGTGTGTGTGTGTGTGTGTGTGTGTGTGTGTGTGCGTGCTTACTTTGCGTATCCTTGTAGTCGGAAGAATCTTCAGGCAGATTTTTTAAGTAATCTAGAAGGAAGTAAGACGGAGTTTAGTTGCTTCATCCGTCTTAAGGTTTATGCCAGCTGCACGTACAGAGAGACTTTGACCCATAATCCTCTGCGGCTCCTTTCCGTAAGACCCTGTTTATACCGGGTATTAATGTGCACCTCGGTGGATGGCGTCATGTGACCAGCAGGAAGTAAACAGGATTCTGAAGCCTGGTTCTAGACCTTATTCAGTCAGATCACATGTTTAACTCGAATCTGATATTCAGACTCCGTCTCTCTGACCGGCCGCCATTAATTAAGCAGCCAAATCGTCCAGAAAGGAAAAGAAAAGCAATAATTCATTTATAAAAACGGGTGGGTCCGCTCCTTAAATCTGATTGGCTGAACAGTTTGTCCAGCTGTGACATCGTTAACAATAACACACTCCTCTGAGCGCTTCACATCTGTATCAGTGCGTGATATACAACACGTTATTTTCCCGATGTTTTTTATAAACTGCAGTGTGTGATCGTTAGAGAAACCGGAATCCTGTTACTCAGGAGTTCATCATGGGAGGCCTTGCTGGAGGAGCAGACGGTGTAGTGTAAGTGTGATGTCATACCCCTTGTTTCATGGGGTATTCCAGGGGAGACTATGGGGTATTCCATCTGAGTGGAACTGTATTTGAATCTAAACTCTATCCTGTTACTCAGTGATTAGCGTTCACTTAAAAAAAAATTACATCACAGAAGAGCAGATTATTAACTATTTCTTTTTCAATAAACACAATGTCATTTCATGTTTACATTAACAATTAACACCGTCTATAATTTACTTTAAATAATGAAGATGAGCAACCGTGCATTATTCTTGTGATTTCCAGAACCTCTTGCTTAAGCTCATTATTGTATAATAAATGGTTTAGTCGTGATTATTTTCTTTATCATGCCCGGTCAGGACTGTGAGGTACCTGTCAGCAGGAGCTGGTACTGCGGGATGCGCTGCACTGGTTTCAGGAGGTAATGTTTCAGCGCGAGGCTGGCACACCGTGGGCTCGTCTAGCGGCGCGGGGTGAGGGCAGAAGAAAACAACGGCACCGGGTTAAATGGAAAAGTCTGGAATGATGATGAACTACAGTCTAGGTGAAATTTACAGAAGCGTCCAAAGGGTTTGGACACGCCCCCCTTTTTGTTATTTCCTCCACCTACCATATGGACCAATGGACGATTCCAGGCTGTAGCCCATCTGTGTTCTTTGTTGTTGTTAGTCCCCTATTGGTTATCTGTACAGACAACAACCCTATTGGTTCTCTCTAGGGCTGTATTCAACTACAGATTTTCGTAGTCGAATCTGATTCATCAGATTTTCCCTATAGTCGACTGATAGTCGAAGCAGTTAAAATTTCACCACAAGATGGCGCTATAAGCATAGTTTTTAAAAAAGTTTTTTTTAATATATTTTACTTGCTTTTCTAACAAAAGAAAACCTTTTTTTTGTTTTTCTTTTTTTTTCTAGAAATTAGGATGATTTTATTTGAAAGGCTATATATATAACGAAAACAAAAAAATAAAATAAAAACTAATGCTTAGCAGCAGCCATGGACACCCCCATGTGGTCAAAATGGTACATTCGACTATGAGGTTTATAGTCGACTACGGTTCTCCGAATCGAATCGTCGAATCAGCGAATATTGCAGCTCACCCCTAGTTCTCTCTATTGGTCAGGACCATCACAGAACGGGTATCATTTGGGTGGTGGATTGTTGATTGTCAGTTCTGCAGTGACACTGATGCGCTGAGGGGGTTTTAGTGCAGCAGTGCTGCTGTCGGTTCATTTCTCCACCTCAGTCACACTGCTGGGATAGGAATAATGCACCCACCCAATAATCCCTGCTCTGTGGTGCTACTATATACACAGTGTGTACTGTAGAACACAAACAGATGGACTACAGTCTGGAAATGGAGAACTACAAAGGTGGTTGCCACCTCTTCACCCACCTCATCATTAATGGGGGGGTGTGGCGCTGAAATGATGCTGTTCCGGGGAGCCCTCTCAACTACGTAGTATGCAGTATCTGCCTCTTTTAGTTCTGCTGCTCTAGTCAGTGATGCCGGAGTCACATGATGCACTGTGTCAATCACTTATTAATTAAATGCTGGGCTTTATTATCAGCTCTAACGGCCTTCCTTGTCTGTTTCTTTCGAGGCGTGGCCGGTTTCCTGGAGGTGTAGGCAGACCTTCATCCATGGTTCTGCTGAAGCACTGCGGCTCCGACGAATACTGAACGGAACCTGGATGTTAATTGGACTGGCGGTCCTGCAGGACGCCCCCTAATGGACTTACATATAGTTTTCCAGTTATATTTGTTAACTTAGTCACCCGATCTCAACACAATCTGTACAATAGTGTCCTACAGTGTTGCTGTTGCCCACCCCCCCACTCAAGGAGGATGAGCCCCCCACTGAGCCTCGGTCCTCACAAGGTTTCTTCTTTAAAATAACAACATAAGAGGGAGTTTTTTCTTGCCGCTGTCGCTTCGGCTTGCTCTCTGGGGGTTTAAAGGCTTTTCATTCTGTAAATTGGCTTTGTGACGATGTGCTGTTGTAAAAAGCGCTTTATAAATAAATTACTTAAACTTGGACTTTTAATTACAGGGTTCAGTAAATTCTGTCATGGTGATTAATCGGTTAATTATATTATATGTGATGAATACCTCAAAGTGTCGCACCACCGTTGAGAAGGCCGGGTTTTTACGGCACTGCTCGTCCAGCAGAGCCAGGTTCCGGTCGAACTCTCTGATGTAGGTGGAGTACATTTTCAGATACGGACCCTTCTGAACAAAGATATCAGCCAGCCTCTGATGATCAGACCTGAGGATGGAAGACATCATACCCTCAGCTTGACACCATTACATGTAGTGTTTATAAATATACACACACACACACACCAGGTGTAGCATCATAAGTGCCTTTCTAATATTACATTATTCCCATTTTCGCTGCCAAAACCACCGTGACCTGGACTCCACCAGACCCCTGAAGGTGTGCTGTGCTGTTTGTCATTAAGATGTTCACAGCGGACTCCTGCAGGCTGGAGCCTCCATGGATCAGACTTCAGGTTCATTCAACACCTCCCACTCATTTTGGTGGCTGTATAGTTTTTTTTCAATGCAGTATTTGTGTCTTTCTTGGGAATACACAGCTATTTCACAGCATGACCGGGCCTTCCCCAAACTGTTGACTTAAGGTTAAAAGCTCAAAATAGTCTGAAACATCCATACAGGGGACATGGCAGCAACTTTAAGTCAACAGGACTATAAAGTTTTGTTCGTATAATTTATCATGAATAAAAATTGGGTGGCACGGTGGCTAAATATTTAGCATGTTCTCCTCTCAGCACTAGGGGTCCATGTTTGAATCCCAATCTGGTTGGTGTTTGCATATTCTCCCAGTGTCCATATGGGCTTCCTCTAGGTTCTCTGGTTTCCTCCCACAGTCCAAAAACATGGATCAAGGTCAATTGAATTCTCCAAATTGCCCCATATAGAGTGTGTGGGTCTGTGTGAGTGAGTGTGTGTCCAGCGATAGATTGCCCCCCTGTCCTGGGTCTATCTGCCCAGCGTCCGAAACGTTCTCCCCTGGATGGGCATGGGGAACCCCCCTCTAATAGTGGATAAAACGGAAGATAATGGATGGATGATTACTGTGTGTGTGTGTGTGTGTGTGTGTGTGTGTGTGTACCAGTGAGCCACCCTCTCCTCCAGCTCTCTCAGCAGGTCCTTGTTCAGCTCGTACAGCTGGGGCAGGTAGTAGAGGATCTGATTCAGCACTCGCTCCTCCACCACTGGCTTCCCGCCCGCACGACTGGCTTTGGCCACGGCATCCCGGAAATCCTGCCACAGATGGAGGGACGCTACGGTTACTGCTTCCCCATTCGTCTGTCCTCAACAACCTCAGAGTGTAAAGGTGGTCCTGTTAGGAACCGGACCAGTACACACCTCAATCTGAGATACAGAACCTGAACTGCTGTAAGGGTTCGAAAGCCTGTCAGCACAGCGTGGATATACAGTGGATATAATAAAGGTTATAATAAAGATATAAAAAAGACTATTTTGGCGGCCCGAGGCGGGCTGCAGGAGGACGGTCGGGTGGAGACAGAGCTGCAGCGCGAGTATGATTGGATGTGTTTGAACAGGAAGAGAGAACTGTTCTGGTATGACAGTAATCTCTCTGACTCTCGTTTGTACACATGCATGACCTCTAACGAGCAGCTGCGGAGGATCACTGCCAACTGCGTGGGCACAGGGGGCGGGGGGGGCAGGGGGGACATGACCTCGTTCCTAAAAATCTCTCCTTCTCGGCTCCTTTGTCTCACGGCATCTATTACTTCTGATGCTGCAGGCTCTATATTTATCTTGCACTCCAGTTCCTTCATTAGCTTCTCATCCTCTCTCTGTAAATATTAATTATAACTTATTGTAAATCTATTATTTTAATATAAAAAAATTAATTTAAATCTAAATAATAACAGTAGATATGTTGGCTATATATATATATATATATATATATATATATATATATATATATATATATATATATATATATATATATGCCTATCAAAGACATGTATGTAACGCATATCTTTTTTTTGTGTAAATTTGGCGAAATCTTATTTTCATTTTGGTTAAAGTTTCTATTTTTCTTTTCTTCATTCACTTTTTGTTGTAATTTATTGTGATGTTTTATTGTACTGTTTTTTTTTATGTCGTAATGCTTTGGTAATATTGTTATACATTCGTTCACGCCAATAAAGCTACTTTAAATGTCGAATCTATATGTTTATATAAATTCAGGAAGGTAGAACTTACGATGTGCAGCAGCTTCAGAACATCTACAAACCTGCAGAACACACAAACACAGCATTAACATCACTCATCACGTGTGTGTGTGTGTGTGTGTGTGTGTGAGATCTTTACTGAAGTGAGCCACACAGCTCCTAAATAATAAGCCCTGTATCTACAGAAAACCGGAGGAGAACCTGAGAGTTGCTCCTCTCACTGCAGGTTGATCTTCTCAGGTGAACATGGAACACACTATGAAGCTTAGATCATTAGAAACAACATTCCCCGGACCTCCACCCGACCTGACGGTGGATGTTCAGCTTCATGTGTGTTTGACTGCAGTTCCAGTCTGTCTGTAAATCAAATCTGAACTTCGACCTCGAGCTTCGTTGCAGGTTCCTCATTAATTAACTCTCAGTGAGGTTGGAATCATAAATCTACTCCTTTACATTCTTATTACAAAAAGATTAATTACAGAACAAACACACACAGTCACGCACATACATTATAAACATTAACACTGTACACACACACACACACACAATAAACATACACATTTCAAATAAACTGTGAACCAACTATTAAATAAACACACTATTAATGAACTCTCAGTAAATTAATACACTTAAAGTGAAAAAAAAAACTGGAAACACACCGAACACACTGTAAATAAACACATTGAATATAAACTGTACAAAAATCTAAAGAAACTAAATGTAAAATTTAAAAATAAATAAACACACTGTAAACACACACTGTAAACACACACACTGTAAACAGACTGTAAACACACACACTGTAAACAGACACACTGTAAACACACTGTAAACACACACACACACTGTAAACACAAACACAGTGTAAACACACACACTGTAAATAAACACACTGTAAACACACACACTGTAAACACACACACTGTAAACACACACTAAATAAACACACTAAACACACACACTGTAAATAAACACACTGTAAACACACACTGTAAACACACACACTGTAAACACACACACTGTAAATAAACACACTGTAAACACACACACTGTAAATAAACACACTGTAAACACACACACTGTAAACACACACACTGTAAATAAACACACTGTAAATAAACACAGTGTAAACACACACACTGTAAATAAACACAGTGTAAACACACACACTGTAAATAAACACACTGTAAACACACACACTGTAAACACACACACTGTAAATAAACACACTGTAAACACACACACTGTAAATAAACACACTGTAAACACACACTGTAAACACACACACTGTAAATAAACACACTGTAAACACACACACTGTAAACACACACACTGTAAATAAACACACTAAACACACACACTGTAAATAAACACACTGTAAACACACACTGTAAACACACACACTGTAAACACACACACACTGTAAATAAACACACTGTAAACAAACACACACTGTAAATAAACACACTGTAAATAAACACACTGTAAACACACAGTAAACACACTGTAAATAAACACACTAAATACACACACTGTAAATAAACACACTGTAAATAAACACACTGTAAACACACACTGTAAACACACACACTGTAAATAAACACACACTGTAAATAAACACACTGTAAACACACACTGTAAATAAACACACACTGTAAATAAACACACTGTAAACACACACACTGTAAACACACACACTGTAAATAAACACACTGTAAACAAACACACTGTAAATAAACACACTGTAAACACACACACTGTAAACACACAGTAAACACACTGCAAATAAACACACTAAATACACACACTGTAAATAAACACATTGTAAACAAACACACTGTAAACACACTTACACTTTCTCTGAACTCATAATCTCAGCTGCTATATGAACAACCTTATTTCTCTTTGCTTTCTCCACCTCCTAAAGACACAAACACACACACAGTCATATAGAAACACAACAATCCAATTAAATATTCAGATGTTAAAAAAACTTACAAATTCATTACATACAACCATCTTAGATGAAGCAACACACACAGCTTCATAACAGAACTGACTCACTGAAATGTGTGTGTGTGTGTGTGTCTTTATTTAGACCTGGTTTTGTCTTAGTACAGGACACATGATGGCTGAAGTGGAGAATGTGTAAGTGAAGCATGAGGAGAGACAGAGAGACCGACAGTTCCAATAGATAATCTAATAAATTAAACAAAGACTAAATTCAAATGAGTCAGTTCTTAAATAAATTCATTACAAAAGAGTCGTTTTCTAAATAGATTCTAGACAAAAGAATCAGTTCTTAAACAAATCCTTTACAAAGGAATTAATTCATAAATAGATTCTATACAAGAGTCAACTCTTAAAAAGATTCTATATGAATAAATCAGCCCTTAAATGGATTATTTAGGTAAAGAGAACATACAAATCTCCGGTTCTAATAACATGGCTGGTAATTTAAGAGCATCTTAGAACGGTTCTCACCTCTTTGTTTCGTAAGTGGTCCAGTTCTTCTTTGCTGGAGGTGGAACTATTATCATCTTCATTAGAACTTAATCCCTCCTCATCCTCTGACAGGTCTCCGCCCGAGTGCGGCCTGTTAACCAATCAGAAAGCAGATCAGCCCCAAATCAAGAGAGTTAATAATGACTGGGTAATAAATAAAGAAATCCAGAGGGCTGTGCAGTGTAGAGAGATGTCACGTTATTATGAACTCCAAAATAAAACAAGGTTCAATCATTAATGAAGTTTGAATCAGTGTGTCAGGGTATGAATCAGTGAATCATTTACCTGTAAATCTAAATCAGATTTCAGATGGTGTGTCGGGTTGTCAGAACTTGATTCCTGATTGATTCTAGCAGGACTAAATGTAATCAGCATTTGAATCAGTGAATCAATGAGTCAATGTGGGAATCAAGTAATTCTTTAAGCATAAATGACACAAATCTGACACATTCGAATCGGTGTTTGAATCAGTGAGTCAACCAGACTGTGTCAATCAAGTAATCATTCAATTCCATCCATCCATTATCTTCCACCTTATCCTCTAATAGGGTCGGGTGGGGGGGGCTTATTGTGCTCTGGGCAGATACACCCAGGACAGGATGTCAATCTATCGCAGGGCACACACTCATACACAGAGACACACTCTATACGGGGCAATTTAGAGAATTCAATTGACCTTGATCCATGTTTTTGGACTGTGGGAGGAAACCGGAGAACCCGGAGGAAACCCCCGCTGACACGGGGAGAACATAGAAACTCCATCCAGATTGGGATTCGAACCAGGAATCCCTAGTGCTGAGAGGAGAACATGCCAACCACGGAGCCACCGTGCCGCCCTTCATTCAATTCTATTTGATACAATGAGTCAGCGTGTAAATCAGAGCTGCATCGCCTGCCAAACCTCAGACACACCCCCGTCTGCTAAATTACAAACATCCATCACGTTCTGCGGTTGCGTCCTTCAAAATGACTCCTGATTCAGTCAGTCTCATTAGTATTATTTGATGCCGACTGCATATTCGGACATACTGACTGATCCTGCTGTGTGGGATCTGATTTCAGCTTGGTTATCCATCCATCCATTATCTTCCGCTTTATCCTCTATTAGGGTCATGGGGTGGGTTCCCCATGCCCATCCAGGGGAGAACATTTCGGGCTGGGCAGATACACCCAGGACAGGACACCAATCCATCGCTGAGCACACACTCCCTCACACAAACACACTCTATATGGGGCAATTTGGAGAACTCAAATGACCTTGATCCATGCTTTTGGACTGTGGGAGGAAACCGGAGAACCTGGAGGAAACCCACGCAGACACGGGGAGGAC
Source organism: Corydoras sp. C115 (assembly GCA_019802505.1). Classification (NCBI taxonomy): domain Eukaryota; kingdom Metazoa; phylum Chordata; class Actinopteri; order Siluriformes; family Callichthyidae; genus Corydoras; species Corydoras sp. C115. The sequence continues at coordinate 511,935 of JAFMOC010000347.1, read as the reverse complement.
ATGGAAACTCCACCCAGATTGGGATTCGAACCGGGAATCCCTAACGCGGAGAGGAGAACATGCTAAACCACTAAGCCACCGTGCCGCCCTTTCATCTCGGTTATTGAAATCTAAATCGGTCAGCCTGACGGGACGTCGTTAAAATAATCATTTAATCCAAATGCTCACGGGAATGAAAATCGGTTTGGATCCATGAGCCGTTCACTGAGTCAGTCTCTAAAATGAGGAATCGGGATCAGGAGTTGCTGTTTAAATCACGGTAGTGAACGAGTTGATTCGGTGAATCCGATTCATTTGGTTCAATCAGATTGGGGGAATGATGGTGCCTCTTTGTGGTCTGGACTTTGGAACCGAGATTTAACCAGAAGGAATCAGTGTGTGGAAGAGAGCTGATTCTTCATGTAACTAATGAGAACACACACACACACACACACACACACACACACACGTGTCTCACTGACTTGTTCGGATTGGGTTCTGATGGTGTTCTGATCTGAACCTGTCTGTCTCCGGCATGAGAATTCCTGAACTTGGAGGAATTTCACTCAAAGTGTGTGTGTGTGTGTGTGTGTGTGTGTGTGTGTGTGTGTGTGGGAACGCCGCTCAGTTGTTGTGGGATTAGAGGCTGCAGTCCATGTGCGAGGGTGAACCTCTCATTTCTCACACTCACACTCTCTCTCTCTCTGTTCTGCTGTAATACCTCTCTACCCCTTTCTCTGCTCCTTCTCTTTCTTTAGTGCAGAAAGACAGAGCTGCTCTTGTTTACTGGTCCAGGCTGCTTATATAAACTCTCACACACACACACACACACACACACACACACACACACACCTCAAAGATAATCATATAAAACAGGTGCTACGGTGTAAATAAATATGTATAATAATTCAACAGCTGAAAGACATTTTTAGTTCTAAAGACTTCAGAGTGGAAACCATCATTTCTTTGACCTCAGTGAGCGATGCGGCCAATGTCCAAAATCATATACTACACTGTAGGCCCTGTAGGGTCGTGGGGGGGGGGGACATCAAAGCAAAACAGTGAAAGAGGAAAAAAAAGTAGCTAGGGTCATGTTTGTATCTCAAATATCGGTGTTACTGCAGTTCAAATATCACCGGGGGGGGGGGGGGGGGGGGGGGTGTTCCCCATGCCCATCCAGGGGACAACGTTTCTGACACTGCCACCCAGGACAGGGCACCAATCTTTTGCTGGGTACACTTACTCACACACTATTTAGGGCATTCAATTCACCATGTTTTTTGAGAACCCACAGGAAACCCACACTGACACAGGGAAAACATGCAAACTCCACACAGATCAGGATTTGAAGATGGCTCGCCAGTGCTGATAGGAGAACATGCTAATCAACACGCCATGGTGTCTCCCTCAGAGTAGGCTTTTTAAGCAACTTTATTAATTTCGGATCAGTCTTATTACAAAGGTCATTTGAGGTAAGAGGTCACTCCACCCCGACTCACCCCACCCCAGTAGAGAAGATCCACCACACATTAAAACTCTTTTTAATACTTTACTCATAAGTGTTTATTTTTGTTGTTGTATCTCATTAACATTTGAATATTTTAATGAGAGGGCGGCACGGTGGCTTAGTGGTTTGGCATGTTCTCCTCTCAGCACTAGGGATTCCCGGTTCGAATCCCCATCTGGGTGGAGTTTCCATGTCCTCCCCGTGTCTGCGTGGGTTTCCTCCGGGTTCTCCGGTTTCCTCCCACAGTCCAAAAACATGGATCAAGTCAATTGCATTCTCAAAATTGCCCCATATAGAGTGTGTGTGTGAGTGAATGTGTGCCCAGCGATGGATTGGCGCCCTGTCCTGGGTGTATCTGCCCAGCGCCCGAGACGTTCTCCCCTGGATGGGCATGGGGAACCCCCCTGTGACCCTAATAGAGGATAAAGCGGATAAAGGTTTCAAAATGAATGAGACCTTCACACAAAAAGAAGTTTCACAGAACATGAACCCTTCACATCCTTTAGCCACTTGATTCAAGTTCCTGAAATCTTTTGGTCAGAACTTCAGAACTACTGCTCTATGCTTTACAGACTGCTGAATCAGCAAATACGTGAACCTGCGACAGTCAGAACCTAAAGTTGAGCAGAGGTGTTCTAATGAAGGTAGGTTCTGTTGGTTCTTCTCCCACATGGTTCCTCAGACTTAGAGCTGCTCTGTTCCTGCAGGATGTTCGTGAGGCAGGTTGGTCTTAAATGAATCAGCATGAATCACTCTTCCGAGCAGCTCTGAAAGCCACGGTGGCGCCGCGCTGCTCTTTATTCACCCGGATCTTAAAGGGACACTGCAGTCCTGCTTCACCTGGGACCAACGAGCACGCGCTTATTCAGACTCATACTGGAGATCAGAACCGATCCAGTTTTATATAAACCAAATTCAAACCTGGTTCTGACTGCGGGACGTTCTGTATAGGTTCTTTAGATTTTTGGATCTCAATAATGAGCTCACAGCGCCTCCCTTTCGCACCTCATTCATTCATCAACATGTTCTGAGGAACCAGCAGAACCGAACCGAGCAGCAGAACCGAACCGAGACCAAATCACATTCAGAATCAGATCAGCGGATGAGAGAACACACTGTGGCTTGGGATTTGATCGCCCAAAAACACACAGAAAAACAACCAGAGAGAGACAGACAGACTCACTCAGCTGTAGAGAAAGACAGCAGAGAGACAGACAGCAGAGAGACAGACAGACAGACAGCTGCAGAGGGAGATGTTATTTTCCAGAGGTTCGCTCCTCTCTGCAGACATTTCCTGCTCCGCCACTGAAAATAACTCACAGGAAAGAGTCAGTCTGAACTACAGCAGTGGTGGCTACACTCACTCTATACACACACACACACACACACACACACACACACACACTTCTACACTCACTCACACACACACACACTATAATTGCAAACATACACAAACACACTAATACCTCCCACACACACACACACACACACACACACACACACACAGAACCATAAATGCTCATAAACATACAGGTACACACACACAAATACTTAAACAAATTCATGCGCACACTCACACACACAGACATTCACATACACGGCAAACACACACACACACATAAGTACACATGCAGACTTACACACAAACATACCCTTCTACACTCACTCACACACACACACACACACACACACATTATAATTGCAGAAATACACAAACACACTAATACCTCACACACATTCACATAGACGGCAAACACACACACACACACACGTACACATGCAGACTCACACACACACACACACTGTTGGACTTCACACACACACAAACATACCCTTCTACACTCACTCACACACACACATTATAATTGCAGAAATACACAAACACATTAATACCTCCCCCTCACACACACACACACACACACACACACACACACACACACACACACACACAGAATCATAAATGCTCATAAACATACAGGTACACACACACATACTTAAACAAATTCATGCGCGCACTCACACACTCATACACACAGACATTCACATACACGGCAAACACACACACATATATGTACACATGCAGACTCACACACACACTGTTGGACTTCACACACACACACAGCAAGCAAAGTTAGACACACACATTCACTCAAACATACAGGTACACACACACAAATACACAAACATACCCGTCTACACACACACACACACACACATTATAATTGCACACACTAATACCTCGCGCGCGCACACACACACACACACACACACACACAACCATAAATGCTCATAAACATACAGGTACACACACACGGATACTTGAACAAATTCATGCGCACAGACACACACTCATACACACAGACATTCACATACATGGCAAACACACACACACACACAAATAAGTACACATGCAGACTTACACACACACTGATGAACTTCATACACACACACAGCAAGCAAAGTTGGACACACACACATACACACTCACTCACTCGCTCACTCAAACATACAGGTACACACACAAATACACAAACATACCCATCTACACTCACTCACTCACACTCACAGACATTCACATACACGGCGAACACACACATACACATGAGTACACATGCAGACTCACACACACACTCAGTAAGCAAAGTTGGACGAACACACACACACACACACACACACACAAACACACTCACTCTCAAACATACAGGTACACACAAATGCACAATCATACCCGTCTACACTCACTCACACACATTATAATTGCAAAAATACACACTAATACCACACCACCACACACACACACACACACACACACACACAGAATCATAAATGTTCATAAACATACAGGTACACACACACACAGAATATACTCATGCGTGCACAGACACACACACTCATACACACATTCACTCACACGCCAAACACACACATCTCTCTAACACACACAGCAAGCAAATGTGGACACACACTCACTCACACACAAATACACAAACATACCCTTCTACACTCACACACACACATTATAATTGCAAAAATACACAAACACACTAATACCTCCCACACACACACACAGAATCATAAATGCTCATAAACATACAGGTACACACACAGATACTTGAACAAATTCATGTGCGCACAGACACACACACTCATACACACAGACATTCACATACACGGCAAACACACACACACTTAAGTACACATGCAGACTCACACTCTCACTCACACACACACACACACTATTGGACTTCATCTCTCTAACACACATGTGCAAGCGCACACACACACACACCCAGACAAAGACACACAGTATCAGCATTAAGGTTGCAATCAAAACCGATGAAACACAGAGCAGACTGAAAAATGGACAACCCGTTTTTATTTTAACAATCAGACAGCACTGCCCCCCCCACCTGCCCCCCTCCCGCCCCCCGGGGTTCAAATCAGTGCAACTAAACCTTTCGAGCAGACAGTTCGAGAGAACAGGCTTTTAGACGACTCTCTGCTCCGTCTGAATGACTCTGAATGGGACATGTTCACTGGAGCTACGCTAGCTGGAACCTCACACTAGATTCAAACCTGCAACCTGGAGGACACCCGCGGGGGTAGGGGGGGGTGTGATCGAGACAGAGCTATCAAACAGAAGAAGATCCTCTGGACGTTAACGACTCAGAAGTCCTAGAACGTTAAGAACGCTGGTGCTTCAGTGAAGGTTTAAACCTTCTGTAGATCTTTAGATCTGTCTGAAGAACACGGTGGATGAAGATGTAGTGTCTCCACCGGTCACCAAACTTCAGTCAGGTGGAGGAGCAGGTGGAGGAGCAGGTGGAGGTGCAGGTGGAGGTGCAGGTGGAGGAGCAGGTGGAGGAGCGAAATGTTTACTCCTCTAACACAGGAGCTAACCTAAGCAGTGGAGCTGAGCACGTTCATGTCATCGTGGTGGAGGAGGTTCACAGCAGGAGGTGGAGACAGTAAACACCGTCATAAGAGCTGTTTAGTCTCGAGTCGGTTCTGCTTCACTGGTCTTTACTTTACTCCTGGTCCTCCTCCACAACGACCATATAAAGTTCCTCATGGTTCTGTAGTTCTGTAGAACCGTTTAAATATCCGGTGAGATCTAGGACAGGGCAGGATGGGAGGACAGGATGACGGGAGGACGGAAGGATGGGAGAAAATAGGACAGAATGACTGGGGGAACAGAAAAACAGGGGTACGGGAGGAACAGAATGACAGGGGGTCAACGGAGGACAGAATGACTGGGGGAACGGGAGACACAGAATGACAGGGGGAACGGGAGGACAGAATGAAGGGGGACGGGAGGACAGAACAGGGGGAACGGAGGACAGAATGACAGGGGGAACGGGAGGACAGAATGACAGGGGGAATACAGGGGGGGAGGACAGAATGACAGGGGGAACGGGGAGTACAGAACGGGAACGGACAAGGGGAACGGGAGGACAAGGGCGGGGAACGGGAGGACAGAATGACAAGGGGAACGGGAGGACAGAATGACAAGGGGAACGGGAGGACAGAATGACAAGGGGAACGGGAGGACAGAATGACGGGGGGAACGGGAGGACCGACAAGGGCGGGGGGGGAACGGAGGACAGAAGACGGGGGGGAACGGGAGGACAGCAATGACGGGGGAACGGGAGGACAGAATGACGGGGGAACGGGAGGACAGAAGGGCAAGGGGAACGGGAGGACCGATGGACAGGGGGAACGGGAGGACAGAAGGTTCCCCTGCTGTGTTGTGTGGTGTTAGAACGTCCTGTGAGGGTGTAGGGGTGAATTTGGGATTGAGAGCTGAACGGAACTCCATCATGAACACAGTGTGATCTGTGCTGAGCAGAGTGTCCTCCACCACCGTCCACCCATCACTGTGACCTGCACCCCCCAGGAGGAACGGGAGGACAGAATGACAGGGGGAACGGGAGGACAGAATGACAGGGGGAACGGGAGGACAGAATGACAGGGGGAACGGGAGGACAGAATGACAGGGGGAACGGGAGGACAGAAGGGCGGGGGAACGGAGGACAGAATGACAGGGGGAACGGGAGGACAGAATGACAGGGGGAACGGGAGGACAGAATGACAGGGGGAACGGGAGGACAGAATGACAGGGGAAACGGGAGGACAGAATGACGGGGGGAACGGGAGGACAGAATGACGGGGGGAACGGGAGGACAGAATGACGGGGGGAACGGGAGGACAGAATGACGGGGGGAACGGGTGGACAGAATGACGGGGGGAACGGGAGGACAGAATGACGGGGGGAACGGGAGGACAGAATGACGGGGAACGGGAGGACCGATGGACAGGGGGAACGGGAGGACAGAAGGTTCCCCGGCTGTGTTGTGTGGTGTTAGAACGTCCTGTGAGGGGGTAGGGGTGAATTTGGGATTGAGAGCTAAACGGAACTCCATCATGAACACAGTGTGATCTGTGCTGAGCAGAGTGTCCTCCACCACCGTCCACCCATCACTGTGACCTGCACCCCCAGTGAGGAACGGGAGGACAGAATGACGGGGGGAAAGGGAGGACAGAATGACGGGGGGAACGGGAGGACAGAATGACGGAGGGACGGGAGGACAGAATGACGGGGGAACGGGATTGAGGAACAGAATGACGGGTACGGGAACGGGAGGACAGAATGACGGGGGAACAAGGACAGAATGACGGGGGAACGGGAGGACAGAATGACAGGGGAAACGGGAGGACAGAATGACGGGGGAACGGGAGGACAGAATGACGGGGGGAACGGGAGGACAGAATGACGGGGGGAACGGGAGGACAGAATGACAAGGGGAACGGGAGGACAGACTGACAGGACAGGGGGAACGGGAGGACAGAATGACAGGGGGAACGGGAGGACAGAATGACAGGGGAACGGGAGGACAGAATGACCAGGGGAACGGGAGGACAGAATGACGGGGGGAAGGGGACAGAATTGACGGGGGAACGGGAGGACAAAAGGACAAATGACGGGGGGAACGGTGGAGGACAGAATGACGGGGGGAACGGGCGAGGACAAGAATGCGGGGGGAACGGGAGGACAGAATGACGGGGAACGGGGCAGGACCGATGGACAGGGGGAACGGGATGAGGACAGAAGGTTCCGGCTGTGTTGTGTGGTGTTAGAACGTCCTGTGAGGGGGTAGGGGGTGAATTTGGGATTGAAAGCTAAACGGAACTCCATCATGAACACAGTGTGATCTGTGCTGAGCAGAGTGTCCTCCACCACCGTCCACCCATCACTGTGACCTGCACCCCCAGGGGGGAACGGGAGGACATATGGACAGGGGGAACGGGAGGACATATGGACAGGGGGAACGGGAGGACAGAAGGTTCCCCGGCTGTGTTGTGTGGTGTTAGAACGTCCTGTGAGGGGGTAGGTGTGAATTTGGGAGTGAGAGCTCAGGTTCTATAAGAGTAACAGAGATAAAGATGAACGGAACTCCATCATGAACACAGTGTGATCTGTGCTGAGCAGAGTGTCCTCCACCACCGTCCACCCATCACTGTGACCTGCACCCCCCAGAACAACACTGACCAAGCTGCTCCTCTAGAACACTACATTCCCAAACTAATCCTCTCTCCGGCAGCACGGTGGCTTAGTGGTTTAGCATGTTCTTCTCTCAGCACTAGGGATTCCCGGTTCGAATCCCCATCTGGGTGGAGTTTCCATGCTCTTCCCGTGTCTGTGTGGGTTTCCTCCGGGTTCTCCGGTTTCATCCCACAGTCCAAAAGTCAATTGAGTTCTCGAAATTGCCCCATATAGAGTGTGTGCCCAGCGATGGATTTCCCCCCCTGTCCTGGGACGTTCTCCCCTGTATGGGTATGGGCATGAGGAACCCCCCTCCCCACACACACACACACACACACACACACACACACACGCGACGACCCTAATAGAGGATAAAGCAGAAGATAATGAATAAATAATCCTCTCTCCCAACTGTATTCAGAATTAAATTATAACGAGTGTGAATGTTCTCTACATGAACAGAGGACATTAATGTGGACAACCACATGTGACTGAGTGTCTATAAGACCCAGAACCAGAATCAGAACCAGAATCAAAATTAGATCTATGCGCGCACTTGCACGAGCGCAAACACACACACACACACACACACACAAAACACAATATAGTATCTTTGATCTCCCACCAGCACGTTTCCAAAATCAATCAATGAGATTAGAGCATCTTAAAATTAGACCCATAATCACTCAGACCCAGACTCAGACCCAGACCCAGACCCACACTCAGACCCAGACCCAGACCCACACTCAGACCCAGACTCAGACCCAGACCCAGACCCACACTCAGACCCAGACTCAGACCCAGACCCAGACCCACACTCAGACCCAGACTCAGACCCAGACCCAGACCCACACTCAGACCCAGACTCAGACCCAGACCCACACTCAGACCCAGACCCACACTCAGACTCAGACTCAGACTCAGACTCAGACTCAGACCCAGACCCAGACCCACACTCAGACCCAGACCCACACTCAGACCCAGACCCAGACCCACACTCAGACCCAGACCCAGACCCACACTCAGACTCAGACCCAGACTCAGACTCAGACCCAGACCCACACTCAGACTCAGACTCAGACTCAGACCCAGACCCACACTCAGACCCAGACCCACACTCAGACCCAGACCCACACTCAGACCCAGACCCACATTCAGACCCAGACCCACATTCAGACCCAGACCCACATTCAGACCCAGACCCACATTCAGACCCAGACCCACACTCAGACCCAGACCCACACTCAGACTCAGACTCAGACCCAGACCCACACTCAGACTCAGACCCAGACCCAGACCCACACTCAGACCCAGACCCAGACCCAGACCCACACTCAGACTCAGACCCAGACCCACACTCAGACTCAGACTCAGACTCAGACCCAGACCCACACTCAGACCCAGACCCACACTCAGACCCAGACCCACATTCAGACCCAGACCCACATTCAGACCCAGACCCACACTCAGACCCAGACCCACACTCAGACCCAGACCCACACTCAGACCCAGACCCACACTCAGACCAGACCCACACTCAGACCCAGACCCACACTCAGACCCAGACTCAGACCCAGACCCACACTCAGACTCAGACTCAGACCCAGACCCACACTCAGACTCAGACCCAGACCCACACTCAGACTCAGACTCAGACCCACACTCAGACCCAGACCCAGACCCACACTCAGACCCAGACCCAGACCCACACTCAGACTCAGACTCAGACCCACACTCAGACTCAGACCCAGACCCACACTCAGACCCACACCCACACTCAGACCCACACTCAGACCCACACTCAGACCCAGACCCAGATTCAGACCCAGATTCAGACCCAGATTCAGACTCAGAATCAGACTCAGATCCAGACCCTGACCCACACTCAGACCCAGACCCACACCCACACTCACACCCACACTCAGACCCAGACCCACACTCAGAGTCAGACCAAGATGCACATGCACAATGCCGTATCCTTTATTCTCCCACCAGCACATTTCCAATCGACCGATCCGATCATTTCAAAATCCCATGTGGAGTTCTATAAATCAGCTCCATTCAGGGTTAAAGGGCATGGCTGTGTTCTCACCTGTGCATGTGGTACGGTTCCTGAACCTCGTACACGTCGTTGTCTGCGTTCTGATTGGAGTAGACCCAGGGCAGGTTCATGTACGCAGGTATCTCCTCATAAAGGGGAACGTTCTCATACTCCAGCCCACACTCCTCACCTCCCTCAGTAGGGGGCACCGCCGGGCCGCTGACGGCGGGGGCCTCCGTGTGAGCGTCGCCCTCGGCGCCGGCGCCGGTGCAGTCCAGCGCCGAGCCGCCGCGCAGCAGTCTGGGGAGGAGCTTGACACAGGTGCGCACCTCTAAAAGTTTCCTGATGCCGCGGTGTTTGTGCGCGGTGGAGTCGGCGCGCAGCAGATCGGCCGAGGAGAACGACCGCGCCCTCTGTTTGATCGGCGCCGGCCCCGAGCGGGGCTGCCGCGCGCCTCGCGCCGCCTGCTGCTTACCGAACAGAGGGATTCCAGGAAGGGTGATCCGCCACGGCGAGGGCTTTTCATTGGGCGGGGCGGGCAACGCCCCAAACACAGGGGACGCGGCATCGGGTTGGGGTGAGTATTGTTTTCTCTGCCCCGCCGACAGGGGCATGCTGTGCCTCTGTGGCTTTTTCGGGGCGACCCTTGGCGACTCGTCCTCTGCCGACGCGGTCTTGGTGACGGTTCCGGCGCGGGGGCTGCGGTTGAGCCGGATCTGTTTGGGTAAACTTCTGGTGAAGGGACAACGGGCAAAATCCCCATAAGCTTCATCCTCCTCCTTCCTCCTCCTCCTCCTCCTCCTCATGGGGGTCCCCCGACAGGAGCAGGTTATCCAGAGAAGAGGAGGCCTCATAGATCGGACTCCCCTTCTGTGGAAGGGACTTTTGGCGAGGGGGCGGAGCCGGTGGCTGTAGCTCCTCCTCCTTACCCATGTCTGTAGAAACTGTAGGTTCACCATCAGAACCCCGAACCTCTGGGGGAGTCACCCTGGACTCATCGGAAAAGGTGTGGTCTGCATTGTGGGCGGAGTCAGCGGAGTCTCGATTTCTTGACGAATCAGGTAGAGCGATTGCACTTTCTGGCTCGGTTTCATCTTGAAGGTCTTGTGACGACGACGAGCAGCGTTCGGGCGGAGACTCCACCCCTTCCTGCCGTAGCAGCAGGTTTCTTCGAGGACGCCGTGGCTGGGGGACCGGCAGGGGCTTACTGGGGGCAGAAGGCACCGCGACGCCCTCGTCGTCATTTCTTAAAGTTGTCGTTTGATCCTCTGTGCCCAGAGGAGGGGGCGTGTCCTCCTGCACACCTGGGCCTGCAGGTGCTTTTGTTTGAAGTTCCTGACTTGATTGTTCTTTCAAACTGACGCAGGTGAGATCTAATAAACTGCCCCCCTGCCTGTTCTCCTCCTCTGGCGTCTCGCTCTCCGTCTCCTCCGAGCCCCTCGTTTTGCCCTGGTCTACGTGGTTACTTTTGGGGGGTATGATGTAACGAGACAGACCCCCGTTTTTGGAGACGGGCACGCTTTCGGTTTTGCCCCCTGACAGAGATGGAGCTGGGGTGTGGATGGGTTTGGGGCTGATTTTAGTCAGGCATGGTTTGGGGGCAAGGGCAGGTTTGCCTTGTTTTAAGGTGGACGGAGACGGAGTAGGAGACGGGGATGAGATCTCAGGTTTAGGGGCGATCGGAGGAGGTGCTGCCTTTTGAGATCCCAAAAGCCTCGGTTTGGGGGCAACTGGTGGCTTCTTCATACCTACACAAGGGATTAAAGCAAAAGAGAGAGAGCGGTGTGTTAGAACAGTGGGTGGTGGGGGGGGTAGAACCTGTAAATGGGAGATGATAATTAAAGGAGAGTTAAGGAAATACATTAAGTGGTGGCAGGCGTCTCCATTTACCCGATTTGCCCTCCTGCTCATGCGTCACGTTTACAGGCACCACCCATCACGTACTACTAATGTAAAAAGGTTCTCCTCCAACATGCTGACCTCGGCTCATCCTGCACCGCAGAAAATGCCTCCAGATGATCGTTTAATCTAGGGCTGCAACAATGAATCGATAAAATCGATACAAATCGATTATCAAAAGTCTCGATAACGAATTTGGTTATCGATTCTTTGGGTCGCGCGATTTCCACGTTACTCGCAATGACGGAACCACTTACGTCACCTGCAGCGCTTCAACGACGCTGGAAAAAAATAGCGTGTTGAACAGAACGAGGCGGATTCTGCAAAACATGATAAAATCGTACAAATGAAACACAGCCAACGCAGAAAACAAGCTTCAGCTTAAAATCCTAAAAACTGCGGGAGCGTCACGCTGCACACAATTAAAGAACGTGGAACATGCGAGCGCCGCGAACATAATCTGACCAGAACGCAGCAACACGGTGATGATCCACCACCTGAAACTAAACATGATGGAGTCACAGATGAGGATGGAGCTCAACAGCAGAGTAAATCACTACAACATCCCGAGGTTCTTTAGTTTTGAAGTGTTTGCAGTTTTGAAATGTGCTTTATAAATATATACAGTTTGTACATAATGGGGGCGGCACGGTGGTTTAGTGGTTTAGCATGTTCTCCTCTCAGCGCTAGGGATTCCCGGTTCGAATCCCCATCTGGGTGGAGTTTCCATGTTCTCCCCGTGTCTGCGTGGGTTTCCTCCGGGTTCTCCGGTTTCCTCCCACAGTCCAAAAACATGGATCAAGTCAATTGAATTCTCAAAATTGCCCCATGTAGAGTGTGTTTGTGTGAGTGAGTGTGTGCCCAGAGATGTATTGGCGCCCTGTCCTGGGTGTATCTGCCCAGCGCCCTAAACGTTCTCCCCTGGATGGGCCCCCCCCCCGACCCCAATAGAGGATAAAGCCGAAGATAATGAATGAATGAATATACATAATGGTGCTAATTAATTATCAAGCTTCACACTTTAATTATTTGATAAAATATGAGTGAAGACACTGCACTCTATGGGAGGGAGGTTGAATTAGTTGTATTTAGATGGGGATGATGTCGCATATTAGAGCGAATTTAGTAATTTAGTTTTTTTTTTTACACTATGCTACATATTGTGTCAGTGTGTTTGAGATTTGTGTTTAATTGCTCTTTGAGCTAATTGGATGCCTTAAACTCGTACCACAAATAAAACCAGACTTTTATTGACCTACTTAATAATTCTACAGTGTAGCTGGTTTTCTTCATAACTATTGACTTGTGATAAGTCTCTTTGGATAAAAGCTTCTGCTAAATGACTCAATGTAAATGTGAAGACATGGTGGGGGGTGTATTTACCCGATTCATTCGATTAATCGGAAAAATAATCGACCGATTATCAAAATAATTGTAAGTTGCAGCCCTAGTTTAATCCATTCATTACTTAATAATAACTTACATGGATTGTGACATCACACTGTAGTCCTCATTATGCCCATATATGGCACTATAGGTTCAAAACAAACCTTCTCCACCAGGTTCTGTGGTGGATCAACATTATTAGAACCTGATCCGTTTTCTCCTGTACATCACCGGATCTCCTGAACTACGAGGTGGCACACGACCAACAGAATGATCACATGAGGTATACAGAGATGAAGAACTTCAGGTAAACTGCAGTACAGTCAGAGGGATTATCGGGTTTTCCTTTAGGATACATGTTTCAGAGCTGCTAACTAAGGCTGCAACAACAAACAATAAAATCGATAAGAATCGATTATTAAAAGTATCGACAACGAATTTCATTATCGATTCGTTGTGTCGCACGTTACGTCGTATCTGCCTACGTCACCTGCAGCACTGAAAAAAAATAATAAGAGCGGGTTGAACGGAACGAAGCGGAATCTGCAAAACAAGTTTAATAAACTCTACAAATGAAGCAACGGCGACGCAGGAACAAAGCTTCAGCTTAAATTCTTCAAAAGTGTGGGAGCACGTCACGCTTCACTCAATTAAAGAACGTAAGAGATGAAGTTCAGATACACTGCAGTACAGGCAGAGGGATTATCGGGTTTTCCTTTAGGATACATGTTTCAGAGCTGCGAACCCAGCAGATCATCCCACAGATGATGAGAACGTTCCGGCGGTGCTGTAAGGAGGGGATTTCCATCTTCATACCTGCAGGTCATAAAATAATCCGCCAGTCTCTGCTTTGACGCTCGGCTTCCTGAAGATATGATTCAGCTCAGTATGCAACAATCAGCTAAATCCTCGTGAGTCAACACACACACACACACAGACATATACACACACACACACACACACACACACACACATATACACACGCACAGCGGCAGGTTCATGCAATCAATGACGTAGACGCACATTTACACATCGTTTACCGAACAGACGCACGGTCTTTAAAAATATCTTTAAATGACTTTGCAATTCTAAAACGCTCCCACAACCAACATACACACACACATACATGTATGTGTTGACTCATAAGGATTTAGCTGATTGTTATTCTGGGTGAATTTGTATGTTCTCCCCATGTCCATGCGGGTTTCCTCCAGGTTCCCCGGTTTCCTTCCACAATCCAAAAACATGAATTCAATGCTCTAAATTGACCCATATACTGTGTGTGTGTGTGTGTGTGTGTGTGTGTGTGAGATAGATTGGTGCCCTGTCCTGGGTGTCTCTGCCCAGTGCCCAAAACGTTGACCCCTGGATGGGCATGGGGAACCCCCCCGCGCAACCATAATGGAGGATTAAGCAAAAGATAATGAATGAATGAATAAACTCAGGGCAGTTCAGTGGGGCAATAAGAAGCACCATTGCCTTCAAAAATAAGGTCCTTAAATCAATACCCTGGTCCTTTCTGTCTGCAGTTGGCATGTTCTCCTTCTGTGTGTTCTCCGTTTCGTCAAGAAGCTTAGGCTTTTTTTCCACAATTAGATATTCTATTTTATGAATTGATAATTTTACAGGCATTATATTACAATATTATTGTAATATTACAATATACGTAGGCATGTGTGTGTGTGTGTGTGTGTGTGTGTGTGTGTGCATGCGACAAGTGCTGGGACAGGCTCTCGCAACCCCTGCAATCCTAACTAGAACCGGTCATAACTTTACCTGGTCTCATGATTTTAATCCATCGTGAGTCGATCAAGTCGTTCCCTAAGCTATTCAACAGACAAGACAGGTCCCAACACTGTTCCCTGGGGAACGCCACAACTCTACAGACATGTGCTCCATCCTGCCCCTAAACTGGGGCTGTTACAAATGGAGTGTCCCCATCATGGACGAGACGGGACATCACAAACCTGAACTTCGAACCCAGTGTCTATGATCTGGGACAAAGTTCTCAAAGTGGAACCTCAGGATGTGCATGCAGAGGACTGAAGTCCCTGCCAGTGTGTGTGTGTGTGTGTTTATTGTGGATTCATCAGGTGGATGTGCCAAACACTGGTTACTAGGAAAAGCATCAAGAGACCAATCCAACCCAAACTCCATTTGGTTCTCCATTTGGTTCCTCTTGAACACAGCTCAAAGCCCAACACAATGGAGAGCTGCTGCACTGAGAAAAGTAAATAAGAGACGAACAAAGAACCATTTCGAGTTCCTGCCGTTTCCCGTGGATGTTACAATACCATCAAAGCGTAGAAAACAACTTTCTGACGTTGGTTTTCAAGAAAAAAAAAACTGACCGAACGACAAAAAAACAAACCGCTATCAGTTCATCATTCCTGAGGCAAAGCGACGGGTATCCTGTGGACACGAAAGCACGCGGAATTCATGAGACACTTCCAAAAAAGACACCCCAAACCCAACGGAACCTCCAAACAGTCAGGTCCGTGATCGCGGCACACTTTTAAAAGCCTTTTTTTCTTTCGTTAAACAACTTTTTAAGCGAGGCAGGAAACCGACCTGTAGCGCTGCTCATGATCCCTCACGCCATGAATGAGTGTCTTTCAGGAAAACTCCCTCCAGTTCGGCGCGTCGACTTCACTAAATCCCATTGCAGCTCCACGCCGTGGGTCGCTTTCCACGCGGGTGTTTTTCAAACATCACGCCGTCGTTGAGACGCCGAGCGGCGGCAGGGAAAACCGAGCGGGTCGCTTCATTCAGCCGCTCGCTTTCCAACGGTCAGCGGAGTCGGTTCAGTGCGCTTTACATGAACACGAGGAGCCGACTCTTTGTGGGAATCTCTTTACTGTAAGGGCAATAAGGACAGGACACGCGATGGACATATTCAATTAATCAAGACAATCTTATTATCATTAATATCACACGTTGTACACGAGACAAGAACGAAATTATGGCTCGCGGACCCCCGAAGTTATGATTTAAATTTAAATGTTAAAGATGCGGCACGGTGGCTTAGTGGTTAGCATGTTCACCTCTCAGCGCTAGGGATTCCCGGTTCGAATCCCCATCTGGGTGGAGTTTCCATGTTCTCCCCGTGTCTGCGTGGGTTTCCTCCGGGTTCTCCGGTTTCCTCCCACAGTCCAAAAACATGGATCAAGTCAATTGAATTCTCAAGATTGCCCTATATAGAGTGTGTTTGTGTGAGTGAGTGTGTGCCCAGCGATGGATTGGCGCCCTGTCCTGGGTCTATCTGCCCAGCGCCCGAGACGTTCTCCCCTGGATGGGCATGGGGAACCCCACCGCGACCCTAATAGAGGATAAAGCGGGAGATAATGAATGAATGTTAAAGATGCGGCACGGATGCTTAGTGGTTAGCATGTTCTCCTCTCAGCGCTAGGGATTCCCGGTTCGAATCCCCATCTGGGTGGAGTTTCCATGTTCTCCCCGTGTCCGCGTGGGTTTCCTCCGGGTTCTCCGGTTTCCTCCCACAGTCCAAAAACATGGATTAAGTCAATTGAATTCTCCAAATTGCCCCATATAGAGTGTGTGTGTGTGAGTGAGTGTGTGCCCAGCGATGGATTGGCGCCCTGTCCTGGGTCTATCTGCCTGAGATGAGATGTTCTCCCCTGGATGGGCATGGGGAACCCCACCGTGACCCTAATAGAGGATAAAAAAGCGGGAGATAATGAATGAATATATACTATTTTATCTCATTTTCTTCTTTAGAAATTAAATTTAAATTATAACTTGAAAAGAACAGGGTAACATCCATCCATTATCTTCCGCTTTATCCTCTATTAGGGTCGCGGGGGGTTCCCTATGCCCATCCAGGGGAGAACGTTTCGGGCGCTGGGCAGATACACCCAGGACAGGACGCCAGTCTATCGTTGGGCACACACTCACTCACACAGACACACTCTATATGGGGCAATTTGGAGAACTCAATTGACTTGATCCATGTTTTTGGACTGTGGGAGGAAACCGGAGAACCCGGAGGAAACCCATGCGGAAGTTTTTATATATAGATATGTGAAGTATAATAGAATTATACCTATATAATATTTTTTATCTCATGTTCTTCTTTAAATTTTCTAAAAACTTAAAAATTTTAAATTTAAATTATAACTTTAAAAGAACAGGGTAATATATAAATGAATAAATATTCAATTATTCATTCATTCATTATCTTCAGCTTAATCCTCTGCTAGAGCTGTATGGAGGGGGGGGGGTTCCCCATGCCCATCAAGAGAAGAAAAAGAGACTATATAGGGGCAATTCACCAATCCATGTGTTTGGACTGTGGAAGACTACAAAAAGACACGTGGACACAGGGAGGACATGCAAACTCCACCCAGATTGGGATTCAAACCTGGATCCCTGGTGCTGAGAGGAGAACATGCTAACCATTACACCACGTGCTGTCCGTAATGCAAAAATAAAATATAAAATACACAACGATGCAGCAAGGCAAGGCAAGGTGGCTTAGTGGTTTAGCATGTTCTCCTCTCAAGTGCTAGGGATTCCCGGTTCGAATCCCCATCTGGGTGGAGTTTCCATGTTCTCCCCGTGTCCGCGTGGGTTTCCTCCGGGTTCTCCGGTTTCCTCCCACAGTCCAAAAACATGGATCAAGTCAATTGAATTCTCGAAATTGCCCCATATAGAGTGTGTCTGCGTGAGTGAGTGTGTGCCCAGCAATGGATTGGCGCCCTGTCCTGGGTGTGTCTGCCCAGCGCCCGAAACGTTCTCCCCTGGATGGGCATGGGGAACCCCACCGCAACCCTACTAGAGGATAAAGCGGGAGATACTGAATGAACGATGCAGCAGGCAGCACAGTGGCTTAGTGCTTGGCATGTTCTCCTCTCAGTGCTAGGGATTCCCGGTTCGAATCCTGATCTGAGTGGAGTTTTCATCTTCTCCCCGTGTCCATGTGGGTTTCCTCTGGGTTTTCCTGTTTCCTCCCACAGTCCAAAAACATGGATTCAAGGTGAATTGGCTGCTCTATATTGCCCCATATAGTGTGTGTGTGCCCAGTGATAGATTGGTGACCTTATATCAGGTTGCAATATATACTTTCATATTTTAGCATATGCTCTGGACATTTATATACGTGTGTGTGTGTGTGTGTGTGTGTGTGTGTGTGTGTGTGTGTGTGTGTGTGTGTGTGTGTGTTTCCCTGGCTTCATGATAAGATAACAAATTGATTCAGAGTCGTCCGCGTAATTGATTCCCTGTGTAACAGCTGTTGTATGAGTGCCGAAAAGAGTTGGTGTCCCGATTCCCGATAAGTTTATGACTCTTTATGGGAATCGAAGTCAACTTCCTAATTTGTTGAATTAATGAAATGGAAAAGATAAATATATAAAATATATAAATCTTGACAAATTCTAAAACAAAAACAGACGAAAATAAATTAATATATGACTTAATGAATCAAATGTTCAATCACGTGGTAAATACAGAGTAAGTATATAATCCGTCATACTGTCGTTTGCATGTGTGTATGACACATCGTTTATTTATGGTATTTATGTAATTAGTCATATTTGCCTCATTATGTTTTTGTTTCTTAAATAATGTTGATTTTCTTGTTTACAGTATCGATTCCGATTTCAACGTTGACTTGAAAACCTATAGAAGAATCGATTCGTACAAAACATCGTATAAAAATCGCAGGTTTCGGCATTTACTACAACTAAAATATCGAGATTATAAACATCATAACAACTTTTCGTCGTTAAATTGTTCAGTTTGTCGTTTATATTAATGAAACACCCCCAATAAAATGCCGTCTTCGGTTGAATCGACTCTTTGTAAGTGAATCAACAGGACAAGCTCCCGCGTCCACTGGAGGCGCGCGTGCAGTTACGAGGGTTCCCATCGCGCCGAGGAATTGTGGGAAATGTAGTCCCCGGCCGTAAGTTGGCGTTCCGCAGTCGCAGCGGATCTCAAGGCTGTCGTTTAAATCGTATCGACTACAATCCCGGCATGCACGATCGCTAATGGAGACGAATGGCGGAGCGCTATGACTGAGGATTTGGACGACGAGGTCGTGTTCGAGGTGAGCGTTCTGTGCCCGGCCGCCGGCGGAGCTGTGGGCGGTGTGGGTGGAGCGGTGCTCGCGGTGGACCTGCTGCCGGTGCCCGGGTCGGTGTGAGCGGCTCGGCGTCCCCGCGTCCCCCCGCGTCCACTGAGCTGCGGTCAGTCCATAGAGAACGGGTCTGCTCACAGCACCGTGGAACTGTTCCACTGCTGGGATAGGCCTCACAACTTATTGTGCTGGTGCAGGTCCTTAAATACCAGCAACAGTTTGGGGAAGGCCGGGCATGTCTGCCGAGGTACTGCCTATTCTAATAACCATCTTCTCATCCATCATCAGTGCCCGACCTCATAAGAGCATCTGGACTGTGGTCATCAGCACACTCCAAAATAATGTCGAAAGGATTCTTAGAATGAGGGCGGCACGGTGGCTTAGTGGTTTAGTATGTTCTCCTCTCAGTGCTGAGGATTCCCGGTTCGAATCCCCATCTGGGTGGAGTTTCCATGTTCTCCCCGTGTCCTCGTGGGTTTTCTCCAGGTTCTCGGGTTTCCTCCCACAGTCCAAAAACATGGATCAAGTCAATTGAGTTCTCCAAATTGCCCCATATAGAGTGTGTGTGTGTGTGAGTGTGAGAGAGTGAGTGTGTGCCCAGCGATAGATTGCCCTGGGCACACACTCACTCTCAAGTCAACGTCCTGGGTGTGTCTGCCCAGCACCCGGGACGTTCTCCCCTGGATGGGCATGGGGAACGCCCCCTGCGCAACCCTACTAGAGGATAAAGCGTAAGATTATAGATGGATGGAAGGATTCTTAGAATGTGTGGGGCACGGTGGCTTAGTGGTTTAGCATGTTCTCCTCTCAGTGCTGAGGATTCCCGGTTCATATCCCCATCTGGGTGGAGTTTCCATGTCGTCCTCGTGGGTTTCCTCCGGGTTCTCCGGTTTCCTCCCACAGTCCAAAAACATGGATCACGTCAATTGAGTTCTCCAAATTGCCCCATATAGTGTGTGTGTGTGTGTGTGAGTGTGTGTGTGTGCCCAGCGATAGATTGCCCCCCCCCCCCCTGTCCTGGGTGTGTCTGCCCAGCACCCGGGACGTTATCCCCTGGATGGGCATGGGGAACGCCCCCCCTGCGCAACCCTACTAGAGGATAAAGCGTAAGATTATAGATGGATGGAAGGATTCTTAGAATGTGTGGGGCATGGTGGCTTAGTGGTTTAGCATGTTCTCCTCTCAGCGCTGGGGATTCCCGGTTCGAATTCCCATCTGGGTGGAGTTTCCATGTCCTCCTCGTGTCCTCGTGGGTTTCCTCCGGGTTCTCCGGTTTCCTCCCACAGTCCAAAAACATGGATCAAGTCACATTGTGTTCTCCAAAATTGCCCCATATAGAGTGTGTGTGTGTGAGTGAGTGTGTGCCCAACGATAGATTGCCCCCCCTGTCCTGGGTGTGTCTGCCCAGCACCCGGGACGTTCTCCCCTGGATGGGCATGGGGAACGCCCCCCCCTGCGCAACCCTACTAGAGGATAAAGCGGAAGATAATGGATGGATGGAAGGATTCTTAGAATGTGTGGGGCACGGTGGCTTATTGGTTTAGTATGTTCTCCTCTCAGTGCTGAGGATTCCCGGTTCGTATCCCCATCTGGGTGGAGTTTGCATGTTCTCCCCGTGTCCTCGTGGGTTTCCTCCGGGTTCTCCGGTTTCCTCCCACAGTCCAAAAACATGGATCACGTCAATTGAGTTCTCCAAATTTCCCATATAGAGTGTGAGTGTGTGCCCAACGATAGATTGCCCCCCCTGTCCTGGGTGTGTCTGCCCAGCACCCGGGACGTTCTCCCCTGGATGGGCATGGGGAACGCCCCCCCCCCCCCCCCCCCCCCCCCACGCGACCCTACTAGAGGATAAAGCGGGAGATAATGGATGGATGGAAGGATTCTTAGAATGTGTGGGGCACGGTGGCTTATTGGTTTAGCATGTTCTCCTCTCAGCACTAGGGGTTTCCGGTTCGAATCCTCATCTGGGTGGAGTTTCCATGTCCTCCCCGTGTCCTCGTGGGTGTTCTCCGGGTTCTCCGGTTTCCTCCCACAGTCCAAAAACATGGATCACATCAATTGAGTTCTCCAAAATTGCCCCATATGGAGTGTGAGTCTGTGCCCAGCGATAGATTGCCCCCCCCCCCCTGGATGGGTGTGTCTGCTCCAACACCCGGGACGTTCTCCCCTGGATGGGCATGGGGAACCCCTCCGCGACGCTAATATAGGATAAAGCGGAAGATGATGGATGGATGGATGGATATTTAGAATAATGGCACCTGGGGCAGAACCTTGCAGAATGGGTGGGTCAGGTGATCGAGTGGCACCTCCACCCTCTGCAGAGTTCTGGTTCATGTTAAAGGTGTTCCGTGAGGTTCCTCCACCCCAACTCCCCCGAGCACGCTTTCATGGACCTTCCCCAAACTGTTCCCACACAATGTTGGATATGTTGCATAAAGCTATCCGAAGTGCACGGCTGGTTTGTGGGTGGATTGATGTT
>JAFMOC010000347.1:460000-485000 GCA_019802505.1 Corydoras sp. C115 | reverse complement strand
ACTGCATTGGTCACCGTGACAAAATGAAGAAATCCAGAACCTGCTTCTTTATCTGGGTTTCTTTAAGCCAGGCTTCAAAATGACTCCGATCGTACGGGCGGGGTGGAGTCGGGGTGGAGGCAGAAGGGTTGGCCAGTTTTTAAAGTGAACGCTGATCGCTGAGTAGCAGGATTCCAGTTTCTCTAACGATCAAACACTGCCGTCTAGTGGCCAAATTCCAGAACACAGTTTATATAAACAGTGTAACAGGTTTAGTGCTGATCGGGAATCGGCTCGTTGTTTATATTAATCTGTTTTATGATTTTAAATAATGTATTGTATATCACACATTGATACAAACGTGATGTGCTCAGAGGTGTTATTTGTTACGATGATGATGATGATGATGATGATGATGATGTCACTATTGTCTAAGATTTAAGGAGCGTAACGACCCGATTTATAATCATCCATCCATTATCTTTAGCTTTATCCTCTATTAGGGTCGCGGTGGGGTTCCCCATGTCCATCCAGGGGAGAACGTTTCGGGCATTGGGCAGATACACCCAGGACAGGGGGGGCAATCTATCACTGGACACACACACACACACTTTATATGGGGCAATTTGGAGAATTCAATTGATTTGATCCATGTTTTTGGACTGTGGGAGGAAACCGGAGAACCCGGAGGAAACCCACGCGGACACGGGGAGGACATGGAAACTCCACCCCGATGGGGATTCGAACCGGGAATCCCTAGTGCTGAGAGGAGAACATGCCAAACCACTAAGCCACCGTGCCGCCCATCGTTTTATAATGAGGTAAAACAGGCTGTGTGTGTGTGTGTGTGTGTGTGTGTGTGTGTGTGTGTGTGTGTGTGTGTGTGTGTGTGTAGGATGGTGGGATCTGGAGGCTGCTTCGTGCTCTACGCTCTCTGACTCCTTTCCGATTGGACGATGCCCCTCTGCAGCTGGAGCAACAGCTGGTAGGATGATGGAGTAAAGCATTTTAATGTGGAAACTGAGCCACTTGTGTGCAGTAAGTAAAACCATGGTGTGTGTGTGTGTGTGTGTGTGTGTGTGTGTGTGTGTGTGTGTGTGTGTGGACAGGACTCGCAGTTCCGGCAGTACTCCCTGCGCTGTGTGTTATCTCAGGACGTGTTGCTGCAGGAGGACGTGGAGTTGATCGAGCTGTTGGATCCCAGCGCTCTGTCTCTGGACTCGTCCGGCGCGGCCTGTCCCAGCGCCACCGCGGCTCTGCCGGCACCCCGCTATCTCTCCTCACCATCAATATGGTACACCCATCCCATCCATCCATTATCTCCCGCTTTATCCTCTATTAGGGTCGCGGTGGGGTTCCCCATGCCCATCCAGGGGAGAACGTTTCGGGCGCTGGGCAGATACACCCAGGACAGGGGGGTCAATCTATCAATGGGTCTAAATGGTACACACACTGCCTTAAACATGCAGCCAAACTGACTCTGTCGCCCTCTGGTGGCGGACTGCAGTGCCACCATGAGCCGTTTACATGTTTTTAAGGGAAACTTGTGTTTTCATGTTTTTGTAAAGTAAATAATGCGTGTGTGTGTGTGTACAGGGACGTCTCAGTGTTGGCGGGGCTGGTAGCCGTGCTGCTGGCCATGCGGTGTTATTGTAATGAAGATGGGCAGGGCTTGCTGTGGCTCTGGCTGTGTGCCGGGTGCATTGTTATGATGTGGCGTGGTGCCGCCCTGTGGCGCAAGGCGGAACTGCAGCAGCGCGTTCAGGCCCAGGCCGTTCAGCTGGAGAGTTTGGTGATCAACAGTCGGGTTCTAACGAGCCTGGCTCGCAAATCTCTCCGGCTCATCCAGGAGACCGAGGTCATTTCACGAGGATTCACCCTGTAAGTGTATACACACACACACACACACACACACACACACACACACACTAAGAATAAGACTGTTGGTAGGAGTGTTAGAAAGTCCAAATTTAACTTTATTCTTTATTTATAATAGTTAAAAGTGCTTTACTTAATTGCTTAATTTTTAAATAATTTGCATGAGACTTTTAAATACTTTAAAAAACATGAAAGTCTCCAAAAAACAAAGGCCTTCAACTCGACTACATTTAAACGGTTAAAAGCATCATGTGGTAAATCAGTCATCCAATGAAAATGCACATGGATCCGCCCACGTCCTGTCATTCGCTGCAGTTAAAGGTCCCTGCAGTCACTTAATGAGGAGTGTTTTGTTTTCTAATCTGTGGTCAGTGAACGCAGTGACCTCTAGTGGTAGAAATTATATATTTTATAATAGTCCTATTGAATGTGGGGGATCCTCACAAGGCTGGTTCATGTCAATGTACTCACAGATGTACAAATATGTCTTTATCTATCTATCTGTCTGTGTGTCTGTCTGTGTCTGTGTGTGTTTGTGTATTGTGTGTGTGTGCTTGTGTATGGTGTGTGTGTGTGCTTGTGTGTGGTGTGTGTGTGTATTTGTGTATGGTGTGTGTGTGTATTTGTGTATGGTGTGTGTGTGTTTGTGTATGGTGTGTGTATGGTGTGTTTGTGTATATGGTGTGTGTATGGTGTGTTTGTGTATATGGTGTGTGTGTGTGTTTGTGTGTATGGTGTGTGTGTGTGTGTGTGTGTATTTGTGTATATGGTGTGTGTGTGTTTGTGTATATGGTGTGTGTTTGTGTATGGTGTGTGTTTGTGTGTATATGGTGTGTGTTTGTGTGTGTATGGTGTGTGTTTGTGTATGGTGTGTGTGTGTTTATGTATATGGTGTGTGTGTTTGTGTGTGTTTGTGTATATGGTGTGTGTTTGTGTATATTGTGTGTGTGTTTGTGTATATGGTGTGTTTGTGTTTATGGTGTGTTTGTGTATATTGTGTGTGTGTATATGGTGTGTGTGTGTGTTTGTGTATATGGTGTGTTTGTGTATATGGTGTGTGTGTGTATATGGTGTGTGTGTGTGTGTTTGTGTATGGTTTGTGTATATGGTGTGTGTTTGTGTATACGGTGTGTGTATGGTGTCTGTGTGTATGGTGTGTGTGTGTGTTTGTGTATATGGTGTGTGTGTTTGTGTATGGTGTGTTTGTGTGTGTGTGTTTGTGTATATGGTGTGTGTGTGTTTGTGTATATGGTGTGTGTGTGTGTTTGTGTATATGGTGTGTGTGTGTGTGTGTGTGTGTGTGTGTGTGAATGCCTGTCTGATCTGATGGTTCTCGGCCGTCTGCACACTTGGCTCACATTTCACTTGTCAAGTTTACTCGACAGGGTGAGTGCAGCCTGTCCCTTCAACAGGGCGGGGCATCTGCGCAGCCAGCAGCTGATTGGTCTGAGGAAAGCGGCCTATCAGAGCCTGCGATGCGCCTTCCGGTCCTCGCGCATCGCCACCTGCGTCATGCTGAAGTCATATCCTTAGCGCTGACCCGCCGCGTTCGTACTTCGGTGTTAATGTTCTGAAGTTCGCTTCCTTAACGCCGCGCAACGTTTCCGCTCAACTCCGAGATCGACAACGTCACCAACTACGTCTCCACCGTACCAATCAGAGAGCTGGGCCTGGGCCTGGGGGCGGAGCATCTGTCTGATGAACAGGCGCAGGAGCTGACCAATGACTACAGCCTGCCTGCTCTGAAGGTGGAGGTTCTTTCTTTCTTCTTGTTGGTCGTGGGACCGGGGGGGGGGGAGGGTGTTGTGGGGGGGTAGTTAAGTATGAAATTAAAGTCAGTGGGGTAAGTTCACCTGTGGTTCCTCAGCTGCTGTTCCAGCTGTGGGTGGGGCAGAGCTCGGAGTTCTTCCGCCGGCTCGCTCTCCTGCTGTCTTCGGGGAGAACGGAACCCGAGTCCACGCAGCGCCCCCTGGCGTACGACAGCGTGGCGGCGGTCACCTCCTCCGTGCACCCCTCGCTGGCCGGGTGTCTGGGTGAGCTGCAGCGCAGTTACGAGTTCCACCGTTACTTCGAGATGCAGCAGAGGGGGCAGGGTTCGAGTCGGAGCGGCCGAGCGGGAGAGAAGTGCAGAGAGCTGAACTCACTCCACACCTCCATCCGCAGCCTCCAGCTCCACCTGAAAGCCCTGCTGAGCGAGTATGAGTTACACACACACACACACACACACACACACATACACTCACACACACACACATATACACTCACACACATATACACTCACACACATATACACTCACTCCACACCTCCATCCGCAGCCTCCAGCTCCACCTGAAAGCCCTGCTGAGCGAGTATGAGTTATACACACACTCACACACATACACACACACACACACACACACACATACACTCACACACACACACACATATACACTCACTCCACACCTCCATCCGCAGCCTCCAGCTCCACCTGAAAGCCCTGCTGAGCGAGTATGAGTTACACACACACACACACACACACACACACACACACACACACACACACACACACACACACACACAAACACATATACACTCACCACACACCTCCATCCGCAGCCTCCAGCTCCACCTGAAAGCCCTGCTGAGCGAGTATGAGTTACACACACACACTCACACACACACTCTAATATACACACACTCACACTCTAATATACACACACACACTCACTCACACTCTAATACACACACACACACTCTCACACACACACACACTCACACACACTCACTCACACTCTAATATATACACACTCTCACACACACACAATCTCTCACACACTCACACACACACACACACACACACTCACTCACACTCTAATATACACTCACTCACACACACACACACACACACTCACACTCTAATACACACACACACACACAAAGCATATATATACACACACACACAAAGCTCCACCTGAAAGCCCTGCTGAGCGAGTATGAGTTACACACACTCATGCACACTCTCACACACACACAAAGCATATATACACTCACACACACACACTCTAATACACACACACACAGACTCACTTACACACACAAAGCATATATACACTCACACACACACACTCACTCACACTCTAATATACACACACACACTCACTCACACACACACACAAAGCATATATACACACATACACACACACATGGCATATATACACTCACACACACACAAATCATATACACACACCCACACAAAGCATATATATACACACACTCACAACGCATATACACACACACACACAAACACAAAGCATGTATACACTCATGCACACTCTCAAACACACACACACAAAGCATATATACACACTCTCACACACACAAAGCATATATACGCTTACACACACACACACAAAGCATATATATACACACACACACACACACACACACACACACACACACAAAGCATATATACGCTTACACACACACACACACACACTCACAAACACAAAGCATTTATACACTCACGCACACTCTCAAACACACACACACAAAGCATATATACACACTCTCACACACACAAAGCAAATATACGCTTACACACACACACACACAAAGCATATACACACACTCACACACACACACACACAAAGCATATATACGCTTACACACACACACACACACACACTCACAAACACAAAGCATTTATACACTCACGCACACTCTCAAACACACACACACAAAGCATATATACACACACACACACACACACTCACATACAAACACACAAAGCGTGTATATGTATATATATATACACACACACACTCGCATACGAAAACTCTCTCACACACACACACACACACACACACACAATGACTAGTTCATGGTCCGTTTGGGGACCCGGACTGGTGCAAACCCCCCTGTTTGTACCCCCCCCCCCATATGCAGGGTGATCATCCTGGAGGACGAGCTGGAGAAGCTGATGGTGGCACAGGAGTCGGACGAGGTGACGTGTGCGGGTTACCAGGAGCTCCGGGAGCGCCTGCACCTCCTGCAGCCCCACATGCAGGCCAGCTCGTGCTGCTGGGACGACGTGAACTCTCAGGTGGAGCGCATGCTGCACAGGGTCACCGACTGCCCAGGTCAGAGGTCACGCTCACCTGACCCAAAGACAAAGCCAGTGATGGGCTGGTTCTCAGGTGGAGGCTCCGCCCAGTTTTATGTCTGCCGATTTGTGTGATTCACAGGAAACGCCGAACGGCCGGAGGAAGCAGCTGGTCCTGCCCCCCTTCCTCCAGCCCCCCTCGAACAGATAAAGGACACGGACCCGGTTCCAGAGGAGCAGGTACTGATGTTCTTGCCCTCAGTCGGGGACCGGTTTGCAGGAGGTGGGGGTGTTGATCTGGATGTTGTGCGATCAGGAGCTGGAGGCGTTCGCCACGGACTCGGACTCGGACTCGGAGTGGAGGGGGGGTGTGGACATGCTGTCGCCGTGGGAACGGGAGCGTCAGCGGCGTGAGAGGGAGGAGTCACGGCGAGTTTTACTGGAGCTGAAGTCCGTCCTGGGGGTGCGAACGTCCGAGGGAGAGCGGGACAAGCGCAAGGTGCTGCTGTTCAACGAAAAAGGTGCCAACAACCTGTACACCGGAACATTCACACTTCACCACACCTTACCCCAGGTTTACCCCCAGGTCACTCCCACTTTCCCCCTAGTTTACTCCCACTTTACCCCAGGTTTATGTCTAGTTCACTCCCACTTTACCCCAGGTTTACGTCTAGTTCACTCCCACTTTACCCCAGGTTTATGTCTAGTTCACTCCCACTTTACCCCAGGTTTACCCACAGGTCACACCCACTTTACCCCAGGTTTACCCCCAGGTCACTCCCACTTTACCCCAGGTTTACCCCAAGTTTACTCCCACTTTACCCCAGGTCACTCCCACTTTACCCCAGGTTTATGTCTAGTTCACTCCTACTTTACCCCAGGTTTACCCCCAGGTCACACCCACTTTACCCCAGGTTTACCCCCAGGTCACTCCCACTTTACCCCAGGTTTATGTCTAGTTCACTCCCACTTTACCCCAGGTTTACCCCCAGTTCACTCCAACTTTACCCCAGGTTTACCCCCAGTTCACTCCAACTTTACCCCAGGTTTACACCCAGGTCACTCCCACTTTACCCCAGGTTTACCCCTAGTTTACTCCCACTTTACCTCAGTTCACTCCCACTTTACCCCAGGTTTACCCCCAGGTCACTCCCACTTTACCCAAGGTTTACCCCTACTTAACTCTCAGTTCACTCCCACTTTACCCCAGGTTTACCCCAGGCCACTCCCACTTTACCCCAGGTTTACCCCCAGGCCACTCCCACTTTACTCCAGGTTTACCCCCAGGTTATGCCCACTTTACCCCAGGTTTACCCCCCAGTTCACTCCCCCTTTACCCCAGGTTTACCCCCAGGTCACTCCCACTTTACCCAAGGTTTACCCCTACTTTACTCTCAGTTCACTCCCAGTTTACGCTAAACCTCTCGTTTACCCCAGTTCACTCCCACTTTACCCCAGGTTTACCCCTAGTTTACTCCCACTTTACCACAGGTTTACCCTCAGTTCACTCCCACTTTACCCCAGGTTTATCCCAGGTCACACCCACTTTACCCTAGGTTTACCCCCAGGTCACTCCCACTTTACCCCAGGTTTACCCCCAGTTCACTCCCACTTTACCCCAGGTCACACCCACTTTACCCCAGGTTTACCCCCAGTTCACGCCCACTTTACCCCAGGTTTACCCCCAGGTCACTCCCACTTTACCCAAGGTTTACCCCTACTTAACTCTCAGTTCACTCCCACTTTACCCCAGGTTTACCCCATGCCACTCCCACTTTACCCCAGGTTTACCCCCAGGCCACTCCCACTTTACTCCAGGTTTACCCCCAGGTTATGCCCACTTTACCCCAGGTTTACCCCCCAGTTCACTCCCCCTTTACCCCAGGTTTACCCCCAGGTCACTCCCACTTTACCCAAGGTTTACCCCTACTTTACTCTCAGTTCACTCCCAGTTTACGCTAAACCTCTCGTTTACCCCAGTTCACTCCCACTTTACCCCAGGTTTACCCCTAGTTTACTCCCACTTTACCACAGGTTTACCCTCAGTTCACTCCCACTTTACCCCAGGTTTACCCCAGGTCACACCCACTTTACCCTAGGTTTACCCCCAGGTCACTCCCACTTTACCCCAGGTTTACCCCCATTTTACTCCCACTTTTCCCCAGGTTTACCCCCAGTTCACTCCCACTTTACCCCAGGTCACACCCACTTTACCCCAGGTTTACCCCCAGTTCACGCCCACTTTACCCCAGGTTTACCCCCAGGTCACTCCCACTTTACCCAAGGTTTACCCCTACTTTACTCTCAGTTCACTCCCACTTTACCCCAGGTCACTCCCACTTTACCCCAGGTTTACCCCTAGTTTACTCCCACTTTACCCCAGGTTTACCCCCAGTTCACTCCCACTTTACCTCAGTTCACTCCCACTTTACCCCAGGTTTACCCCCAGGTCACTCCCACTTTTCCCCAGGTTTACCCCCAGTTCACGCCCACTTTACCCCAGGTTTACCCCCAGGTCACTCCCACTTTACCCAAGGTTTACCCCTACTTTACTCTCAGTTCACTCCCACTTTACCCCAGGTCACTCCCACTTTACCCCAGGTTTACCCCTAGTTTACTCCCACTTTACCCCAGGTTTATGTCTAGTTCACTCCTACTTTACCCCAGGTTTATGTCTAGTTCACTCCTACTTTACCCCAGGTTTATGTCTAGTTCACTCCTACTTTACCCCAGGTTTACCCCAGCTCACCCTCAGAGTTTCTGAGCAGTTCTCAGTGGCAGCTTCACTCTTGTCTCTTTCTCTCCAGCCGCTTTGGCGCAGGTTGCCACGGAGACATCCCAAGACGACCCAGAATCCTCAGCGGCTGCCGCAGAATTCCCAGAGGCCTCTTTGAACCACGTTTCCCAGCCTGCACCTGAAGGACAGCGTGAGGACCCTCGACCGGAGGACGCGGCGGGGACGCAGGAGTTCTGCTGCGGTGAGACGGAAATCACAGACGTGCATAACGACGGGGTTCCTGACGAACAGAGGCTCTTCCAATCAGACGGCCTGATCGACGAGGAGGCGGGGCCGTCAGCCGTCAGAGTCCCCACCCTGTCGGTGTTGGGCAGGCTGACTGAACTGCACGGCTCGGAGGCGCTCAGCTTGGGCTCGGCTCTGGCCGCACAGGGTGTGTGTGTGTGTGTGTGAGACTTCAATACTCGTGTGTACATGTGTGTGTGTATGTGTGAGTACGTGACTTGAATGTATGAAATGATAGCTGTGTGTGTGTGTGTGTGTGTGTGTGTGTGTGCACGTGTTTCTGTGTGTGAGCGTGAGTGTGTTTGTATGTGGGTCTGTGTGTGTTTGTACGGTGTGTGTATGTGTGTGTGTGTGTATATGTGTGCTTAGTAGTGTGTGAGTACATGCGTGAGAGTGTGTGAGTGTGTGTGCGTGCATGAGTGAGTGTGTGTGTGCGTGCATGAGAGTGTGTGTGTGAGTTAGTGTGTGTGAGAGTGTGTGAGTGCGTGCATGAGTGTGTGTGTGTGTGTGTGTGTGTGCATGAGAGTGTGTGTGTGAGTTAGTGTGTATGAGAGTGTGTGAGTGCGTGCATGAGTGTGTGTGTGAGTGCGTTCATGAGTGTGAGTGTGTGTGTGAGTTAGTGTGTGTGAGAGTGTGTGAGTGCATGCATGAGTGTGTGTGTGTGTGTGTGTGAGTTAGTGTGTGTGTGAGTGCGTGCATGAGTGTGTGTGTGAGTGCGTGCATGAGTGTGAGTGTGTGTGAGTTAGTGTGTGAGAGAGTGAGTGTGTGCATGAGTGCGTGAGTGTGTGTGTGTGCGTGAGAGTATGAGTAAGTGCGTGAGTTAGTGTGTGTGTGAGTTGGTGTGTGCGTGAGTGTGAGTTAGTGTGTGTGTGTGTGTGTTTAGTGTGTGTGTGTGAGTTAGTGCGTGTGTGTGTTTTAGTGTGTGTGCATGAGTGAGTGTGTGTGTGTGTGTGTGAGTTAGTGTGTGTGTGCATGTGTGTGTGTGTGAGAGAGTGTGTGTGCGTGCATGCGTGTGTGTGTGTGAGTGAGTGAGTGTGTGTGTGTGTGTGTGTGTGTGTGTGTGTGTGTGTGTGTGTGTGCGTGCATGAGTACGTGTGTGTTTCATGCGTCCCTTCTGTGTTCTGTGTGTGCGTGTGAGTACGTGTGTGTGTTAGTGTGTGTGTGCCTGCGTGCGCATGTGCGTGTGAGTACGTGTGTGTGTTAGTGTGTGTGTGTGTGTGCCTGCGTGCGCATGTGCGTGTGAGTACGTGTGTGTGTGTGTGTGCGTGAGTGTGAGTTAGTGTGTGTGTGTGTGTTAGTGTGTGTGTTTTAGTGTGTGTGCATGAGTGAGTGCGTGTGTGTGTGCGCGTGCGTGTGTGTGTGAGTTAGTGTGTGTGTGTGTGTGTGTGAGAGAGTGTGTGTGCGTGCATGAGTGCATGCGTGTGTGTGTGTGTGTGTGTGTGTGTGTGTGTGAGTGAGTGTGTGTGTGTGTGTGTGTGTGTGTGCATGAGTACGTGTGTGTTTCATGCGTCCCTTCTGTGTTCTGTGTGTGCGTGTGAGTACGTGTGTGTGTGCGCGCGCATGTGCATGTGAGTATGTGTGTGTGTGTGTGTGTGAGTGTGTGTTTCATGCGTCCCCTCTGTGCCTCTGTGTGTGTGTGTGTGTGTGTGTGTGTGTGTGTGTTTACACTCTGTCCTCATCACATGCCGGTCCTCTGCCTCTCAGGTTCAGACTCAACATCAGAACACCGTACACCACTGATGATGTCACACTGTGGGCGGGGCCAGCTTCATTCTGCCCTCCTCTGGGTTTTAATCAGGATGTTCAATATCAAACCCAGACTTCCATATATGGGCGTAACGAGGACCTCAGATGAATGTCTCGGACGTCAGTGGTGTATGGACAGCTGCTCTTTATGACGCCGTCACTTTGGGGACGCATCAGCGGAACCGTAGCGCCGCGAAAACCTGGTTCCATCGGTTTGGAAGCGCGTGGACGAGCACTTTTGAGATGAATCGGAACCTCGATCCCGAACCAGGCCTTGATTTATGTAATAAACCAATATGGGCTTCCCATTCGGCTCTGATCCAATCAAATGCTGAGGTTCCGGTGACCCCCCGGCCTCTTTATTCAGAGCCCTGACGCAGCACTGTGTGGAGCGCTGCAGATGTAGCCCGCCGGCCTCAAGGCTTCGGACGTGGAGCTCCTCTGATCGTCTCTGTTCTGTTTGAGTTCTTGTTCTTTAAAGTCCTACCCCTCTAAGACGTCCTCCTCTGTCCCGTGGTTCCTACTCGAGTGTAACGTTCTGAACTTCTGAAGGCGTTCGAATGTCGAAATCTGGCGCCAACAACCGCGCCAATGTCGTTTCCGTTAAATGCACTGTAAAGCCAAAGGTATGTGAACACCCCTCGTGTTGAGTCCCTTAAGTATCAGGGTAACGGTAGGACATTTATAATTCTGAATGTAGCAACAGTTTGGGGAAGGCCCCGACCTGTTCCAGCGTAACTGACGGACTCGTGGACCAGCTCGGGTCAGCGGGTGTGTCCACACACTTTCGGCTGGTTCGGTTCCCGTGCACCGTGTTCTCGTTCACATGTTCGTAATGGTTCTCATTTCCGCCGCCATCGCACCTTCTGTAATAAACCCGTGTTCTCTCAGAACCATGTGTCTATGCTGCTGACCCCCCTACCCCCCCCCCCCCCCCCACCAAAAAAAAAAAAAAAAAAAGGTTCTGTTCAGTGGCGGCACGGTGGCTTAGTGGTTTAGCATGTTCTCCTCTCAGCACTAGGGATTCCCGGTTCGAATCCCCATCTGGGTGGAGTTTCCATGTTCTCCCCGTGTCCGCGTGGGTTTCCTCCGGGTTCTCCGGTTTCCTCCCACAGTCCAAAAACATGGATCAAGTCAATTGAGTTCTCCAAATTGCCCCATATAGAGTGTGTCTGTGTGAGTGAGTGTGTGCCCAGTGATAGATTGGCGTCCTGTCCTGGGTGTATCTGCCCAGCGCCCGAAACGTTCTCCCCTGGATGGGCATGGGGAACCCCCTCTTCCCCAATAGAGGATAAAGCGGAACATAATGGATGGATGGATGGATGACACAACCTGGAGACCCATTCACTCTGGAAAGAAAGCCCACCCTGGCATCCAGACCCCATGACATGGTTAACATCTGCCCCCTGGTGGTACAACAGGTTCTAAATTTACAGACTACTCCCATAGGTTTCTAATTTGTTAGTCCCCAGAGAGCAGGTATCATTTGGCTACTTGAGTTTGAACCCTGTATCCACCCACTGTAAACTGTTACACACCGCCACCTTACTGCGCCACCTTGTGGATATGGAATCTAAGACAGCAGGCCATCTGTTGCTGCACAGTTTGTGTTCTTCATCCTTTAATCCTTAGAACTGTAATCTAGTTTTACATGATTGAAACATGCTGAGGTGGCACGGTGGTTTAGTGGTTGGCATGTTCTCCTCCTTACAGCAGATTCCTGGTTTGAATCCCAATCTGGGTGGAGTTTCCATGTTCTACTTGTGTCAACTTGGGTTTCCTCCGGGCTCCCTCCGGGCTCCCCGGTTTCCTCCCACAGTCCAAAAACATGGATCAAGGTCAATTGAGTTCTCCAAATTGCCCCTTATAGAGTGTGTGTATGTGAATGAGTGATGGATAGGGTGTATCTGCCCAGCGCCCAGAAACTTTCTTCCCAGAAACTTTCTCCCCTGGATGGGCATGGGGAACCCCCCCCCCCCCCCCCCCACGTCCAAAAACATGGATCAAGGTCAATTGAGTTCTCCAAAAATTGCCCCATATAGAGTGTGTGAGTGAGTGATGGATAGGGTGTATCTGCCCAGCGCCCGAAACTTTCTCCCCTGGATGGGCATGGGGAACCCCCCCCCCCCCCCACGACCACCCTAGTACAGGATAAAGTGGAAGATAACGGATGGATGGAAAATATTCATTCATTCATTATCTCCCGTTTTATCCTCTATTAGGGTCGCGTGGGGTTCCCCATGCCCATCCAGGGGAGAACATCTCGGGCAGATACATCGCTGGGCAGATACACCCAGGACAGGGCGCCAATCCATCGCCGGGCACACACTCAATTGACCTTGATCCATGTTTTTGGACCGTGGGAGGAAACCGGAGAACCCGGAGGAAACCCACGCGGACACGGGGAGAACATGGAAACTCCACCCAGATGGGGATTCGAACCGGGAATCCCTAGCGCTGAGAACATGCTAAACCACTAAGCCACCGTGCCGCCGATGGAGAACATGTTGCTGTATTTTTTTTATTGTATCTCAGTATCGTTACTATTCTATTTTAAGTGTAACAGTTCATTGTGTGCTCGTGTTTGGGGGACATTTATCTGGACACTTCCACGCAGCAGCCCGCGTGTCCTCATTGCGCAAGACCAGCAGGTAAACTCCGCCTATTTAACTTTACACCCCGCCCCTTTCGAGCTAAGCCCCGCCCACCTGTGCAGGTCCGGCTCCGGCTGTGAGAGTGGGTGAGGATGCAGGAGCGTGTGAGGATGGAGGAGCATGTGAGGATGGAGGAGTGTGTGAGGAGCGAGCTGACGGAGGAGCCGGAGGAGCCGCTGCTGAACGGGGACGCGGTGGACGCGGTGGACTGCGATCCCGCCAAGAAAAAGAAAAAGAAGAGGAAGAAGAAAAGCAAAGCATCTGCATGCGGTGAGATCAAACAGTTCAGTTGCTCAGATCATTACTGCACAGGTAAGAACGACTGTGCACGGACACGGGGACGCCGGCGTGAGGGCTCAGCTTTAACTGCAACTCCACAAAGTTCTGCCGACTGAAGTTTATTATTCATTCATTCATTATCTCCCGCTTTATCCTCTATTAGGGTCGCGGTGGGGTTCCCCATGCCCATCCAGGGGAGAACGTTTCGGGTGCTGGGCAGATAGACCCAGGACAGGGCGCCAATCCATCGCTGGGCACACTCTCACTCACACAAACACACTCTATATGGGGCAATTTTGAGAATCCAATTGACTTGATCCATGTTTTTGGACTGTGGGAGGAAACCGGAGAACCCGGTGGAAACCCACGCAGACACGGGGAGAACATGGAAACTCCAGCCAGATGGGGATTCGAACCGGGAATCCCTAGTGCTGAGAGGAGAACATGCTAAACCACTAAGCCACCGTGCCGCTCCCTGAAGTTTATTATTACACAGGCAAATTCTACTATATGCAGTTTTATTATCCTGTGCACTAAAAACCCAGGTTACTGTCGCACAGGTAAATCCAGCTGCACAAAAAAATCACTCTACACTGTCATTAAAAGAGTTATTATTGCACAGGCAAATTCTACTGTAGGGAGTTTTATTATGCTGTGCACTAAAAGCACAGGTTACTGTCTCACAGGTAAATCCAGTTGCGCAAAAAATCACTCTACACTGTGTCATTAAAAGGGTTATTATTGCACAGGCAAATTCTACTGTATGCAGTTTTATTATCCTGTGCACTTAAAACCCAGGTTACTGTCGCACAAAAAATCAGTCTACACTGTGTCATTAAAAGAGTTATTATTGCACAGTTAAATTCTACTGTACGCAGTTTTATTATCCTGTGCACTAAAAACCCAGGTTAATGTCCAGCTGCACAAAAATCATACCCTACACTGTGTCATTAAAAGGGTTATTATTGCACAGGCAAATTGTTCTGTAGTTTTATTATCTTGTTCATAACCCTGTGCACTAAAAGCACAGGTTAATATCGCACAGGTAAATCCAGCTGCGCAAAAAAATCACTCTACACTGTGTCATTAAAAGGGTTATTATTGCACAGTTAAATTCTACTGTAGTTTTATCTTCTTGTGCAGTTAAAACCCAGGTTACTGTCGCACAGGTAAATCCAGCTGCGCAAAAAATCACACTACACTGTGTCATTAAAAGGGGTTTTATTGCACAGTTAAATTCTACTGTACGCAGTTTTATTATCCTGTGCACTAAAAGCCCAGGTTAATGTCGCACAGGTAAATCCAGCTGCGCAAAAAATCACACTACACTGTGTCATTAAAAGGGTTTTTATTGCACAGTTAAATTCTACTGTAGTTTTATCTTCTTGTGCAGTTAAAACCCAGGTTACTGTCGCACAGGTAAATCCAGCTGCGCAAAAAATCACACTACACTGTGTCATTAAAAGGGGTTTTATTGCACAGTTAAATTCTACTGTATGCAGTTTTATTATCCTGTGCACTAAAAGCCCAGGTTACTGTCGCACAGGTAAATCCAGCTGCACAAAAAAAATCACTCTACACTGTGTCATTAAAAGAGTTATTATTGCACAAGCAAATTGTACTGTAGTATTTGTATCCTGTTCATAACCCTGTGCATTAAAAGCGCAGGTTAATATCTCACAGGTAAATCCAGCAGTAGCTTTAATGCTGCAGAAATAAATAATACCCTACACTGTGTCTATTAGAAATGTTATTATTGCACAGGTAAGTCCAGCTGTGTACACTTCAGTAACTTTAATGCTACAGAAATAAACCATACCCTACTCTGTGTTATTAGAAATGTTATTACCGCACAGTTAAATCCTGCTGTACACTGTGCAATACCTCAGGATATTATTGCACAGTTAAATCCTGCTGTACATTGTGCAATAACTCAGGAGGTTATTGCACAGGTAAATCCTCCTAAACACTGTGTAATACCTCTGGATATTATTGCACAGGTAAATCCTGCTGCACACTGCGCAATACCTCAGGTTATTACCGCCACAGTTAAATCCTGCTGTACACTGTGCAATACCTCATGATATTATTGCACAGTTAAATCCTGCTGTACACTGTGCAATACCTCAGGTTATTACCGCCACAGTTAAATCCTGCTGTACACTGTGCAATACCTCAGGATATTATTGTACAGTTAAATCCTGCTGTACACTGTGCAATACCTCATGATATTATTGCACAGTTAAATCCTGCTGTACACTGTGCAATACCTCAGGTTATTACCGCCACAGTTAAATCCTGCTGTACACTGTGCAATACCTCAGGTTATTACCGCCACAGTTAAATCCTGCTGTACACTGTGCAATACCTCAGGTTATTACCGCCACAGTTAAATCCTGCTGTACACTGTGCAATACCTCAGGTTATTACCGCCACAGTTAAATCCTGCTGTACACTGTGCAATACCTCAGGATATTATTGCACAGTTAAATCCTGCTGTACACTGTGCAATACCTCAGGTTATTACCGCCACAGTTAAATCCTGCTGTACACTGTGCAATACCTCAGGATATTATTGCACAGTTAAATCCTGCTGTACACTGTGCAATACCTCATGATATTATTGCACAGTTAAATCCTGCTGTACACTGTGCAATACCTCAGGTTATTACCACCACAGTTCAATCCTGCTGTGCTGTATCTTTAGTTGTTATTGCACAGGTGAATTTGCCCAGCAGCCTATAAATCCATAACTTTTGAAGCATGTCTTAATAAAGTGATGGCGGCGTCTCTGCGTCCTGAGCTGTGACACAGAGTTACAGATGTGCAATCCCCTTAAATGGAGAGCAAACACTTTTACCTAACAGTGTGTGATGTATAGGATGTGATGCATATAGATGGTAGCGAGCCAAGTCCTCCATCTCAGGGACGCATTAGAGATGAGGCTGTCACTCGTCCAAGCCCCCACTCGATCGAGCCGCTCACTCGGTCGCCCCGGTGTCGCAGGGCAGTGCTGAGAAATGCAGCTTCCGCTCAATCTGTGCAGTTAGCAATTCCTGTGGACTACACCACCTCTGTGTGTGTGTGTGTGACTTTGCAGCAGGACGTGAACCAGAGGAGGAGGACGGTGATGGGGATGTGAAAAAGCCGCAGGAGGCGCCCAGCCTGGAGGAAGGAGAGAGAGACGAGGACGCAGAAGGTAGAGTCCGCCGGTTCAACCCGACCTCGTACATCCGCCCACGGTCGCCACGGTCACCACGCCACCGGCGCCATTCATCATACTGTCTCGCTTAATAGATGGCGAGGACACCGAG
This sequence comes from Corydoras sp. C115, assembly GCA_019802505.1. Lineage (NCBI taxonomy): Eukaryota > Metazoa > Chordata > Actinopteri > Siluriformes > Callichthyidae > Corydoras > Corydoras sp. C115. Next base: position 468,046 of record JAFMOC010000347.1, on the reverse strand, counting down.
AACTCCGCTGGCAAGAAGAAGAAAAAGAAGACGAAGAGGAAGAGCGTCCGTAGGTCCCTCTGTTGTTCCCTCATTTACACTGCGCTGGCCGCTGGCACCGAGCCCTGGCACACGCCGCCCATCGCTCAGGCCTGGCACAGCCACCAGGTGTGAGGGCACCGCGCCAACACCCTGCACTCCGGGGAAAGTCCCGCAGTGGTTCCTCTAATGACCCTGATGTCACTGTACAACCTCTACCGATCAATCAATCAATCAATCGATCAATCAATCAACCAATCAACACACATCCCTCACCAAACATGTTCCACTAATCAGTTTTTACTAAAGCACTGATTTAATCCCTTTATTTATCGATGCACAGGCCAATTAAAACACAGTCCGGGTGGCTTAGTGGTTTAGCATGTTCTCCTCTCAGCGCTGGGGATTCCCGGTTCGAATCCCAATCTGGGTGGAGTTTCCATGTCCTCCCCTTGTCCGCGTGGGTTTCCTCCGGGTTCTCCGGTTTCCTCCCACAGTCCAAAGACAAAGACATAGATCAAGGTCAATTGAATTCTCCAAATTGCCCCATACAGAGTGTGTGTGTGAGTGTGTGTCCAGTGATAGATTGGCGTCCTGTCCTGGGTGTATCTGCCCAGTGCCCGAAACGTTCTCCCCTGGATGGGCATGGGGAACCCTCCTGCAACCCTAGTAGAGGATAAAGTGGAAGATAATGGATGGATGGAATCCCAATCTCGGTGGAGTTTGCATGTTCTCCACCGTGTCCGCGTGGGTTTCCTCTGGATTCTCTGGTTTCCTCCCACAGTCCAAAATTGAATTCTCCAAATTGCCCCATATGTGTGTGTGTGCCCAGTGATAGATTGGCGTCCTGTCCTGGTAGTATCTGCCTAGCGCCCGAAACGTTCTCCCCTGGATGGACATGGAGAACCCCTCCGCGACCTTAATAGAGGATAAAGCAGAAGATGGATGGAAACACAGTACAACACACACACACACACACACACACACACACACACACACACACACCTATAAACTATGGCTGTGTCCGAAATCACATACTGCGTATGTGGGGGGGGGGGGGGGGGGTTGTTTCAGGATATTAAGCAGTGTTTAAATGTGCTTCATAAATACATACAACTTGAACACAATGCTGCTAATTAATGATCAAGCTTCACGTTTTAATTTTCTGACCGTATGAGTGACGACACTGCCCTCTATGGGTGTGACGGGGATGAGGTAACATAATACAGCTACACAAATTTGTGTAATTTAGTATTTTTTTTTTTTTACACACATATTGTGTCAGTGTGTGTGAGATGTGTGTTTAATTGTCTTTGGGTTAATTGGATGCCTTAAACTCATACTGTAATTAAAACCAGACTTTAATTGACCTGATTAATAATTCTATTATTAATCTGCTGGTTGTCTTCAAGCGGCGGCACGATGGCTTAGTGGTTTAGCATGTTCTCCTCTCAGCGCTAGGGATTCCCGGTTTGAATCCCCATCTGGGTGGAGTTTGCATGTCCTCCCCGTGTCCGCGTGGGTTTCCTCCGGGTTCTCCAGTTTCCTCCCACAATCCAAAAACATGGATCAAGTCAATTGAATTCCCCAAATTGCCCCATATAGAGTGTGTGTGAGTGAGTGAGTGTGTGCCCAGCGATAGATTGGCACCCTGTCCTGGGTCTATCTGCCTAGCGCCCGAAACGTTCTCCCCTGGATGGGCATGGGGAACCCCCCCCCCCCCCCCCCCCGGGGCCCTAATAGAGGATAAAGCGGGAGATAATGAATGAATGAATGGTTGTCTTCATAACTTCTGACTTGTGTTGTTCTCATTTGTAAGTCGCTTTGGATAAAAGCTTCTGCTAAATAATTAAATAATTAAATGTAAACGATTAAATCCTTTAATTTTAATGAAATTGATTAAATCTTTGATTAAATCTTTTCTGGAGTTTTGATCCTTTTTGTTTCTCTGCCGTCGTCATGGTTACACTGGTCTCTTTGTAGCTAAGACGCAGACTGATCCCCCCTCGGTGCCGGTCCTTGATCTTTACCCGAGTGGAGTGTTTCCTGTCGGAGAGGAGTGTCCATATCCTCCATCACAGAACGGGTAAGAGACGCTCCTCCTCCGTTATCTCCTCTTATTGCCTTTACTCCTCTTTCCTTTGATCCCCTCTCCTCCCAACCTGCATTTTTTCCCTCCCATCCTCTCACCTCCCCTCCTGTCCTCTATCTCCCATCCTCTATCTCCCGTCCTCTCCCCTCCCCTCCAGTCCTCTCCCGTCGTACGTCCCGTTCTGTCCTCAGCTCAGCTCACCTTGTCCTGCCTGAATTCAGCGGTACCTCCAATTACCCTGTGCACGGTGTAATACCATACCACCTTCTACTGCTGAGACTGGCACACAGAGGGCATCGATATACCTGCTGCACCCCCCCACCCCCCACCCTGTGCAGAATCGCACTTCATGACCTTCATTTGAAAACTGAAAACAGAACAAACCTAAATACTGATGTGATACTAATGTGTGTGTGTGTGTATATATATATATCCATTCATCCATTATCTTCCGCTTTATCCTCTATTAGGGTTGCGGGGGTGTTCTCCATGTCCATCCAGGGGAGAACGTCTCGGGCGCTGGTCAGATAGACCCAGGACAGGGCGCCAATCTATCGCTGGGCACACACTCACTCACACACACACACACTCTATATGGGGCAATTTGGAGAACTCAATTGACTTGATCCATGTTTTTGGACTGTGGGAGGAAACCGGAGAACCCGGAGGAAACCTACGCGGACACGGGGAGAACATGCAAACTCCACCCAGATTGGGATTCGAACCAGGAATCCCTAGCACTGAGAGGAGAACATGCTAAACCACTAAGACACCGTGTCACTATATATACAGTATGTGTATATATATATATATATATAATGTAATCTGAAAGCTGGTGTGTGATCTCTCTCACACACACACACACACACACTGTTTTAATGCATCCTGTGATGCTTCTTTCGTCATGTCCACGGTTCTGGTTGCTGAGCGGTGATTAAGACACGTCCTCAGACTTTTGTCTCTTTGTTGTAAATATATAGAACAGAAACTGCACCTCTCTCAGTGATGAGAGGTTAGAACCATTAAAAACTCAGGTTAAATGGCGTGTTTTTGTGTTTTTGTGTGTGTGTTTGTGTTTTTGTGTGTTTGTGTTTGTGTTTGTGTTTTTGTGTGTTTGTGTTTGTGTGTTTGTGTTTGTGTTTGTGTGTTTGTGTTTGTGTGTGTGGTTGTGTGTGTGTTTGTGTGTGTGTTTGTGTGTCTGTCTGTCTGTGTGTGTGTTTGTGTGTGTGTGTTTTTATGTGTGTGTGTGTTTTTATGTGTGTGTGTGTGTTTGTGTGTGTGCAGGCAGAGTGCAGCCTGGAGGAGGAGCAGTGAGGAGAAGCGAGTTCTGGACCGAGCCGGTGATGACGTGTGGAATGATTTTCGTCAGGCGGCGGAGGCGCATCGTGAGGTGCGACGCTACATAAAGAGCTGGATCCAGCCGGGCATGAGCATGATCGACATCTGGTGAGACCCACAACAAATCCCACTGCCACCCCTACTCGCACCTCCACAAGCACTCCCACATCCACTCCCACACTCTCAACCCCACACCCACTGCCACACCCAGCCACACACTCCCACACCCACTGGCAATCGCACTCACACACTCATACCCACACCAACTTCCCACTCGCACCCCCACCACCACTCCCACCCCCCGACACACTCACACCCCCCTTTCCAGAATAATGCAGGATTGTTCCTGTGGGTGTGATGTGCAAATTCATCCATCCATCATCTTCCACTTTATTCTCTATTAGGGTCGCGAGGGGGGGGGGGGTCTTCATGCCCATCCAGGGGAGAACGTTTTGGGCCCCAGATACACCCAGGACAGGGCGCCAATCTATCACTGGGAACACACACACTCACACACACACTCTATATGGGGCAATTTGGAGAACTCAATTGTCTTGATCCATGTTTTTGGACTGTGGGAGGAAACCAGAGAACCCGGAGGAAACCCACGCGGACACGGGGAGAACATGGAAACTCCACCCAGATGGGGATTCGAACCGAGAATCCCTAGTGCTGAGAGGAGAACATGCTAAACCACTAAGCCACCATGCCACCTGATTTGCAAATGATCCACTATATGTAACGAGGTGTGATCTGTGATTGTAGGGTTTTGTGCGTGTGTGTGCGTGTGTGTGTGTGTGTGTGTGTGTGTGTGTGTGTGTGTGTGTGTGTGTGTCACCCCCCTCAGTGAGAGACTGGAGGGCTGCAGCAGGAGGCTGATTAAGGAGAACGGATTGAAGGCAGGTCTGGCTTTTCCCACCGGCTGTTCCCTCAATAACTGCGCTGCTCATTACACACCCAACGCAGGGGATCCCACTGTTCTGCGGTACGACGACGTGTGTAAGGTCGACTTCGGAACACATGTCAATGGTACACACACACACACACACACACACACACACACACACACGGTTCCTTTATCTTTGATTTTAATATTTAAAAAAACAAGCTTTTGTTCCCCTCAGAAAAATGTGTTTATTTTATATAAAGTATAACACATGCCCCACCCCTGCCCAAAACGTTCTCCCCTGGATGGGCATGAGGAAACCCCCCCCCCCCCCGACCATAATAGAGGATAAAGCGGAAGATAATGAATGAATGAATATAAACGTGGATGGGTCACATGACGCATTCAGCCTACGGATTTTATATTATTATTATTTTTGAAACGTGTAGTTCTGCTCCTTAAATCTGATTGGCTGAGTCGTCTGTCCAGCCGTGACATCATTAACAATAACACACACCTCTGAGCGCTTCACATTCGTATCAATGCGAGAAATACAATACATTATTTTAAATCATCACAATACATTCTTTTACAGATTAATATAAACAGAGTTCAGCACAGGCCTCTCAGTGCTAGTGATTCCCGGTTCGAATCCCCATCTGGGTGGAGTTTCCATGTTCTCCCCGTGTCCGCGTGGGTTTCCTCCGGGTTCTCCGGTTTCCTCCCACAGTCCAAAAACATGGATCAAGTCAATTGAGTTCTCCAAATTGCCCCATGTAGAGTGTGTCTGTGTGAGTGAGTGTGTGCCCAGCGATAGATTGCCCCCCTGTCCTGGGTCTATCTGTCCAGCGCCCGAGACGTTCTCCCCTGGATGGGCATGGGGAACCCCACCGCGACCCTAATAGAGGATAAAGCGGAAGATAATGAATGAATGAATGAATGAATGAAGAGTTCAGCACTAAACCTGCTACTGTTTATAAACTGTGTTCTGGAATTTGTACACTAGATGGCAGTGTTTGATTATTAGAGAAGCCGGACCTTTTTTATTATTATAGTGAGTTTGTAAGTGTTTTATTAAAGTAATCAGACTCTCGAGGTTGTGTATTATTGGGAATAAATCACGTAAATAGGTGGCGCTGTTCTCCACTACACGCCGGGACTCAGAACACCTCTTTATGGGCTTTATTCAGAATGAGGCCACGCCCCCTCAGACCTCACTGCTTTATTATATTATTATCCTTCTTTTGAAGTTATGGATTTTACAAAAGTTCAGCGAAAATTCTCAGCGAGATATTAATTCAAACATTTTTTTAACTAGTTTATCCTGAGCGTTGTCGATATAGAAATTGACAGGGGCGCCATCTGGTGTCTAAGTACGGTTAATGCAGCTGCGGCCAGGTGTTTTTCTAGTCCTTGTTGTGTGTTTTGGACAGTGTGATTTATTCAGATCATATTGTTCGTAAGTAAACACACATGAAAACACAGTGTGTACCACTGACGGTGTGTGTGTGTGTGTGTGTGTGTGTGTGTGTGTGTGTGTGTGTTTAGGGAGGATCATTGATTGTGCCTTCACTGTTACTTTTAACCCGAAGTATGATGGTCTGCTGGAGGCTGTAAAAGATGCCACGGATACAGGAATCAAGGTAAGAAGTTTACAGATGGCCTCAGGCATTTACATAAGTTTACAAAGGTTTACAGACGGTTACAGACATTTACAGATTGCAGACGTTCGGTTTACAGACGGTTGCAGACGGTTACAGACAGGTTACACTTGGTTTACAGACGGTTGCAGGTGGTTGTAGACGGTTACAGACTGGTTACACTTGGTTAACAGACGGTTGCAGGTGGTTGCAGACGGTTATAGTCCGTTTACAGACGGTTGTAGGTGGTTGCAGACGGTTACAGACAGGTTACACTTGGTTTACAGACAGTTGTAGGTGGTTGCAGACGGTTACAGACAGGTTACACTTGGTTTACAGACGGTTGCAGGTGGTTGTAGACGATTACAGACTGGTTACACTTGGTTAACAGACGGTTGTAGGTGGTTGCAGACGGTTATAATCCGTTTACAGACGGTTGTAGGTGGTTGCAGACGGTTACAGACAGGTTACACTCAGTTTACAGACAGTTGTAGGTGGTTGCAGATGGTTACACTTGGTTTACAGACGGTTGCAGGTGGTTGCAGACGGTTACAGGCAGGTTACACTCGGTTTACAGACGGTTGCAGGTGGTTGCAGATGGTTACAGACTGGTTACACTTGGTTAACAGACGGTTGCAGATGGTTACACTTGGTTTACAGACGGTTGCAGGTGGTTGCAGACGGTTAGAGACAGGTTACACTTGGTTTACAGACGGTTGTAGGTGGTCGCAGATGGTTACAGACAGGTTACACTCGGTTTACAGACGGTTGCAGGTGGTTGTAGATGATAACAGACTGGTTACACTTGGTTAACAGACGGTTTTAGGTGGTTGCAGACGGTTACAGACAGGTTACACTTGGTTTACAGACGGTTGCAGGTGGTTGCAGATGGTTACAGACAGGTTACACTCGGTTTACAGACGGTTGTAGGTGGTTGCAGACGGTTATAGTCCGTTTACAGAGGGTTGTAGGTGGTTGCAGACGGTTACAGACAGGTTACACTTGGTTTACAGACAGTTGTAGGTGGTTGCAGACGGTTACAGACAGGTTACACTTGGTTTACAGACGGTTGCAGGTGGTTGTAGACGATTACAGACTGGTTACACTTGGTTAACAGACGGTTGTAGGTGGTTGCAGACGGTTATAATCCGTTTACAGACGGTTGTAGGTGGTTGCAGACGGTTACAGACAGGTTACACTCAGTTTACAGACAGTTGTAGGTGGTTGCAGATGGTTACACTTGGTTTACAGACGGTTGCAGACGGTTACAGGCAGGTTACACTCGGTTTACAGACGGTTGCAGGTGGTTGCAGATGGTTACAGACTGGTTACACTTGGTTAACAGACGGTTGTAGGTGGTTGCAGATGGTTACACTTGGTTCACAGACGGTTGCAGGTGGTTGCAGACGGTTAGAGACAGGTTACACTTGGTTTACAGACGGTTAGAGACAGGTTACACTTGGTTTACAGAGGGTTGTAGGTGGTCGCAGATGGTTACAGACAGGTTACACTCGGTTTACAGACGGTTGCAGGTGGTTGTAGATGATAACAGACTGGTTACACTTGGTTAACAGACGGTTTTAGGTGGTTGCAGACGGTTACAGACAGGTTACACTTGGTTTACAGACGGTTGCAGGTGGTTGCAGATGGTTACAGACAGGTTACACTCGGTTTACAGACGGTTGTAGGTGGTTGCAGACGGTTATAGTCCGTTTACAGAGGGTTGTAGGTGGTTGCAGACGGTTACAGGCAGGTTACACTCGGTTTACAGACGGTTGCAGGTGGTTGCAGACGGTTACAGGCAGGTTACACTCGGTTTAGAGACAGTTGTAGGTGGTTGCAGATGGTTACACTTGGTTTACAGACGGTTGCAGGTGGTTGCAGACGGTTACAGACAGGTTACACTTGGTTTACAGACGGTTGTAGGTGGTCGCAGACGGTTACAGAAAGGTTACACTCGGTTTACAGACGGTTGCAGGTGGTTGTAGACGATTACAGACTGGTTACACTTGGTTAACAGACGGTTTTAGGTGGTTGCAGACGGTTACAGACAGGTTACACTTGGTTTACAG